>PVHP010034630.1:0-18894 GCA_004024765.1 Zapus hudsonius
TCCTGTCAATTTCTCCTCCCTCTCCTCCTCCCACCTTCATGCCCTTCCTCCCAAGTGTACATCAAGCTGTCTTCCCACCACCATCCCTGTCCCCGAGATCACAGAAATAAATATCTGTCAGGAGAGGTGGAGGCTTGAGCTGAACGGGCTGCACTGTGGCTGCTGCTTGAGCTGAGCGAGGAGCAGGAACTTGTCTCTGCGTCAAGTCTCCCCCAGCCTCTGTCCCAGCTGGATGACCTTGGAGAAGTCATTTCACCTCCCTGGATCCCAGGGCTAAGGACATCTATCCTATGAGGCCGTGTGGAGAGTGGGCATGTTGGACCACAGATGCATGTACCACTTTGTGTCTGGTTTTATGTGGGTGCTGGGGAGTTCATGGTCCTCTCAATCTTTCTGTGTGCTTTCATATTTGTGTTGGGACCCAAAATAACAGGGTTTGTTAAAAATATATATATATATTTTGAGGTAGGGTCTCACTCTAACCCAGGCTGACCTAGAATTCACTCTGTAGTCTTAGGGTGGCCTTGAACTCATGGTGATCCTCCTCCTACCTCTGCCTCCCAAGCTGGGATTAAAGGCGTGCACCACCACACCCGGCTAAAAAATATTTTTGTTTATTGTAAGAAGAGAGAGAGAGAGAGAGGGAGAGGGAGAGAGAGAGAGAGAGAGAGAGAGAGAGAATAGATGTGCTAGGACCTTTGGCCATTGCAAACAAACTCCAGATGCATGCACTACTCTGTGCATCTGGCTTTACATGGGTACTGGGGAATCAAACCCAGGTCCTTAGGCTTTGTAGGCAAGCGCCTTAACCACTGAGATATCTCTTCAGCCCTCTTCTTGCTTAATAATATGTCATAGATATTTCCATTAGGTCAGACCATGATGATCTTTCCATTAGATCAGACCACTGACCATTAGGTTTTTATTTATTGACTTTTTTTTGAGTCAGGGTCTTAACTGTAGCCCAGGTTGACTTGAAACTCACTCCGTAGCTCAGGCTGGCCTCAAATTCACAGTGATTGTCCCACCTCAGTCTCCTAAATGCTGAGATTAAAGGTGTCCAACACCATGCCCAGATTTTATTTTTTATTTATTGATTGTTGTGTTTTTCAAGGCAGGATCTCAATCTAGCCCAAGCTGATCTGGAACTCATTCTGTAACCCCAGGCTGGCCTTGAACTCAGGGTGATCCTCTATCCTCAGCCTCCCACGTGCTGGGATTAAAGAAATGAGCCACCATGCCTAGCTTTATTTACTTATTTTATTTGTTAATATTGTTGTTGAGTGTATGAGTATGTAGGCCAGAGGCCAAGTGTCCTCTTCAGTCGCTCTTCATCTTATTTTTTGTAAATTTTTATTTATTTAAGAGTAAGGGGAGAGGGAGAGGGAGACACCCAGGGCTTCTTGCAGCTGCAAACAAATTCTAGATACATACGCCCCTTTCTGCATCTGGCTTTACGTGGGTACTGGGGAATATAACCTGGGATGGCAGGCTTTGCAAGCCCAAGACTTTAACCACTGAAGCATCTTCCCAGACCCAAATCACCTTATTTTTTTAAAAAACTTTGTCGATAGCTTCCATAATTATAGATGATAAACCATTATAATTCCCTCCCCTTTCCTGCCCTCCCCCATATTTCTCCCCCTCTCAATTAGTCTCTGTTTTGTTTTGGTGTCATCATCCTCTCCTTCCACTATGTGTAGGTATTATCAGGCACTTTCAGGTCATGAACATCAAGGCCGTTTTATGTCTGGAAGTTTGCATCGTAAGCAGTCCTACCCTTCCTTTGGCTTGCCGTAATTTTTGGAGGCAGGGTTTCTCATTGAACCTAGAACCTCATTGAACTAGCCCATGGATTGGGCTAGACAATCTTCACTTCTCCAGCACTTGGATTACAGGCCAGCAATGCCATGCCTGACATTTTGTTGCTTTGTTTTTTCTAGGTAGGGTGTTCTTCTAGCCCAGGCTGACCTGGAACTCAGTAGTCCTAGGCTGGCCCTGAACTCACAGCGATCCTCCTACCTCTGCCTCCTGAGTGCTGGGATTGATGGCATGCACCACCACACCCAGCATGCCTGGCATTTTTACATGGGTGCTGGGAGTCCAAACTCCGGCCCTCATGTGTTGGCACAGTGCCTCCTTGGGAAGCTTCCCTACCCTTTCTGAGCCTCACTGTTTGTCTCTCTTTTTCCTCTTGCCTGTGGGTGGGGATGTCAGCTTTGACGCTCCCTGGCATTGGCACATCCTGGCTTTGCCTTCTCCACCCCCTCTCCATCTGTGGAGGGCTGCTTGGGAATCTGGTTCCCTTCCAGCCTCTATCTGCTCTTTGTATCTTCCCACACCTGCCCCACCTCTGGCTGCCTCAGGAACCCAGATGGGTATGGTGGTACACTTAGGAGGTAGAGGCAGGAAGATTTGGAGTTTGAGGCCAGCCTGAAGCTAGAGTGAGACCTTGCCTCAAAATAAACCCAAAGAAAAAGAAGGAAGCTGGGAAAATCTCTGGTTTCAGAGCCCAACTGTGAGGCAGGATCAGAGAAGTTCAAGGTCATCCTCATATACTTAGAAAATTCAAGGCCTGCCTGGCCTGCATGAGACCTTATCTCAGAAATACATGCATGCACCCATACATACATACATACATACATACATATATACATATATATTAGGGCCGTGGTAGCTCAGTTGGTAGCAAGTGTGAAATGCTGGGTTCAGTCCTCAGCATCACATAAACTGGGCATGGGGGTGCATGCCTTTAATCCCATCACTCAGGAGGATCAGGAGTTCAAGTTCACCTTTGCCTACAGAGTGAGTTCCAGGACAGCCTGGGTTAGAGACTGTTTCAAAAATCAGTCAATCCAGGTAGAAGAGATGGTTCTGTGGTTTAGTGCAAGCCTGAGGGCCTGAGGGGGCCTGAGGCTCCCAGAGTTCAACTCTCCAGAACACACGTACAGCTGGGTGTGACCATGAGCTCCTGTAACCCCAGTCTATAGGGGAGCAGAGACTCTACAAAACAAAACAAAATGTCAAGGTCTGGAATCAGTAAGAGACTGGAGCTCAAAACAAGACCTGGGGGAAGATCAATGGAGTGGGACAGTGGAGCACACCTGACATAGGTGAGCACACAGGGTGCAGCTAGGGTACCCCAGCCCCCCAAAATTGACCACTCAAAGGCAGACTGCTTCCATGCCTCACACCCTTAAATAGGACACCTTCCGAAACCTTACAAATAGGAGGGGCTCACTTGGTATAAGTCAAATCCAAACTGATTACATGTGGCTTAGAGGAGGTCTTCCCTTGCCAGAATTCAAGGGCTTCTAGAAGCTTCATGAGGAAATTTGGACTTCAAGGCTAGCTCTTGATCCTCTGGAAGTATGGGACATTTTTCTTTTGTACGTACGTACGTATGTATGTATGTATGTATGTATGTATGTATGTATGTATATAAAGACTTATAAATAAGGGCTGGAAAGATGACTTAGCAGTTAAAAATCACTTGCTTGCAAAGCCTGAGGGCCTGGGTTCAATTCCCCAGAACCCATATAAGGCCAGATGCACAAAGTGGCACATGCATCTGGAATTGGTTTGCAGTGGCAAGAAGCCCTGGTGCACCTGTTTTACCTTTTTCTCTCACTTCAGATAAAATAATAAATTTTAAAAAATTTATAAGCATTTTGCTTTCTGGGGAGAAGTTTTTGCATCTTTCTTAGATTTTCTAGAGTCACAGAGTCTAAAAGGTACTCCAGGATTGTCCAGTGCAGAGAGCCTAGTAATGCAACAGGACACTTGGTTGCTAGATGGAAGAATCGAGTTCAAGTTCAAGCCTCCCCATGTCCTTATGTTGGGGACAGCTTCTTCCTCACACACACCCTCCCATTCTTGGCATCCAGGAGGAGAGTGGAGATGCTTGTCAGTCCACGGCGAAACGGAGTTGTAAAGTACCCAGGCCACCGGCATCCCTGGCATCTATGACATTGATTGCAAGCATTTACTTTGGGCACACGTTAACACAAGCACTTCTGCTTTGTTCAGGCAAAACCAGTCCATGGATTGTACAAAGAGGTCACCAAGCCCTGGGCAACAGAGGTGCCTTTCTAAGTGCTGGTCAGGTGGAGCTGGGTCTCATGCACATGTGTGGAGCGTGTGGTGTTGGGCATGCACCCGTGTGTGCTCCCCACAGATTGTGTGTGTGCACCCCAGAGATTGCCAGGTGTCCTTCCCTCATGACTCCTTGACACTTCCTGGAGATGGGTCTTTTCCTCAACCCGGAGCTTCTGCTGTCAGTGAGCTCCATTCCATGCAGACTGGCATTACAGCCATGTGTGGCCACTCCCAGCTTTTCATATAGGTTCTGGGGAATTGAATGGGCTTAATCAGCCAGTTCTCTAAACCACTGAGCCATCTCCCCAGCCCACAACTGGTTCTTAAAGTGCTAAGGGCCTCGGAAGGTGCTGGGGCTCATTGTATGGTATGCTGGCCTCTGTTGGTGTGTGTGTGTGTGTGTATGTGTGTGTGTGTGTGTGTGTGTGTAAGTATAGATAAGTGAAGATGCTTATGCCCCATGCATTCCTGCAGAGGCCGGAGAACATTGAGCGTCTGTCTCCAATACCACCTGTTTATTTCCTTGAGACAGAGTCTCTCGCTGAACCCAGAGCTATCATTTTCACAGACCCCAGGGGTCCTCTGGTCTCCACTTCCCACGGACTGTGTTACAGGTGTGCATGGTCACACCCAGCTGTTTACATAGATGCTGAGGACCCAGTCTCAGTGAATCAGGCTTTCTCAGTCCCTCATGTTTTTGTGACAGGCACTCTTAGCCCCCCCCCCCCCTTTTGATTCAGGATCTCAGGTAGCCTAGGCTAGCCTTCAACTCACACTGTAGCCAAGAATGACCTTCTCATCCGGCCTCCACCTCCCAAGCTCTGGGATTACAGACATGTGCCACCCTCCCCCCATATTCTCCCCCTCTCAGTTAGTCTTGGGATCAAACCCATGAACTCCCTGTATGCTAGGCAAGCACTCTCCCATCTGAGCCCCTTGCGTTGAGTGCTGCTGACTTTCTAGAAGGGTGGTTCTGAACCATCTGCTTTGTGGCTGGGGCTGCATAGCTCTTCTAAATGAACTGTCTCAAGCTTCTTGTGAAATGCTGAGTGAGGGACCAGGGCTAGGACTTAGCGTAGGTCCATTTGGGAGGCTCAGTTTGAGACCTTGGCTATGAGAGGATCTATGTCATGTGGGTGTTCAGTCTGGGGCCATGCTCAGTGCTCAGCTCAATGCTGACATCAGGCTTGGTCTGGAGCCAGGGTCAGGATCAGTTTGCAATCAGGTTCATGTGTCCATCTAGGACTCAAAAGGTCAGACTCGATTGCTGGCTCTAGGACTCTGTTGAGGTCTCCTTTGCATTGCTGTGACAAAGCACAGACCCAAAGCAGCTGATAGCCGAAAGGCTTTATTTTGCCTTATACTCTTGAGGGGAAGCTCCATGATGGCAGGGGACAGCATGGCATGAACAGAGGCTAGACATCACCTGCTGTGGCAAAAAGCAGCAGGAGAGTGAGCTGGACTCTGGCCAGAGGGAGCTGGCTGCAACACCCCTAAGCCATCTCCAACAACACACCTCCTCCAACAAGGCTCCACCTTCCACATTGCCACCTGCTAGGGATCAAGCATTCAAAACACATGATTTTATGGGAGACATCTGATTCAAGCCGCCACGAACTCAGTCTGGAGTCAAGTCTGCTAGGGTTGAGGTTCATTCTGTAATGAGGGTCAGCTGACAATGTGGCCTTTCTTTCTGCAGGTGCCTAGGACTCCACGCCCAGGGAAGGAATCAGCTGACAGCAGGCGCCTGGCCACCAAACACAGCAGGAAGGCCTTGAAGGCCAGTCTAACCCTGGGCATACTTCTGGGCATGTTCTTTGTGACTTGGATGCCCTTCTTTGTGGCCAACATAGCTCAGGTAATGTGGCAGTGAGGGCGAATGAGTCCAGCCTGGCTGAGGAAAGAGGGTGGGATGCCTCTTGTGGCACTTGGGTTCAGGTGTCTGTTCCATTGGGTGGGGTGGCCTGGACCCCAGCCATAGGACCAAGTGTCACATGTCCTATTCCCCCTGCCCAGGCTGTGTGTGACTGCATCTCCCAGGGCCTCTTCGATGTCCTCACATGGCTGGGGTACTGTAACAGCACTATGAACCCCATCATCTACCCACTCTTCATGCGGGACTTCAAGCGGGCCCTGGGGAGGTTCCTGCCCTGCCTCCGTTTCCCCCCGGAGCATCAAGGCAGCCTCGCTTCTCCCTCTGTGTGGACCTCTCACAGTGGCGCCCGACCGGGCCTTAGCCTGCAACAGGTGCTTCCACTGCCCCTGCCTCAGGACTCGGACTCCGGCTCGGGGGGCTCTTCGGGCCTGCAGCTCACAGCCCAGCTGCTGCTGCCTGGAGAGACCACCCGGGACCCTCCACCACCTACCAGGGCCGCAGCTGTGGTCAATTTCTTTGACATGGACCATGTGGAGCCTGAACCGCGGCTGCATCCACTCAGTTCCCCCACGAACTGACCAGTTCTGCACCTTGGCCAGCAGGGAGCCAGGTCCCTGAGGCCTCTGGTCCACTCTGGCTAAGGCTGGGAAGTGGTAGGTCTCCTGGGGAGAAGGGGAGTCCTCTGAGCTCCAGGGGAGATCCTGAGCTGGCCTCCAAGGCTGCCGTGGGCCCCTTGCCTGGAAGGATGATTGCTGTCTCTGTTGGGGGTCTCTGCAAGGTGCTCCTGCACAGAGTGTGGCAGAGGACTCTGGGAGCTGGGGAACTTGGCTTTTTGGCTCAGATCAGTAAGGAAGCAATGAGTCCTCTGTCCATTCTCTCAGGGTGTGTGGGAGGGAATGTTTCCATCTAGAAACCTAGGCCTGTGTCTGACCCAATCCCAAGCTGCCATGAGTGGGCTTTCTCATCACCTGAGGAGTTTATACAAAATTTGAACATTTCCTCTTCTACCTTATCACCCTGACACCTTGCACAGGTCACTGAACCTCTTCAAATAGAAGTTATCCTATGAAGAAACAGGGTAATTATGCCACCTTGTAAGATTGTCTTGAGATGTAGGACCATGTGGATGTGAGCCCAGCACCAGTGATGGGTCTGCAGCTGGTAGGCTTTGTTGTTAAAACTCCAGCTCCCTGACTCTAATAGTGGGCTAGCAAGAGATACTTTTTGTTTTATTTATTTGTTTGACCTTGAACCCCTGATCCTCCTTGTCTCCACCTCCCAAGTGCTGGGATTGAAGACATGTGCCACCACACGCAGTTTTATGTGGTACTGGGGATCAGTCTCAGGACTTTGGGTATGGTAGGTAAGCACTCCAGCAGTTGAGCCACACCCCAGCCCTTTTGCATTTTTCTGTGCTGGAGATGGAACCCAAGGCCTTGAACGTGTGAGGCAGGTGTTCTACCACTGAGCCACACCGCTGCCCCTTGTTCCTCAGTTTTTTTTCCAGCTCAGATTCTCACACCCACCTCCTCAGCTCCTCACTCAAGATGCTGTGCCCCCCCTCACCCCATTGCTCAGGGACCTTTTCTTCTCCCATCTGGCTGTTCTGCTATCTTGGGGCCAAGGAGCAGTGGCTGTTCTTGTATATCCTCAGGGGTGGGTTTCCTCTGCTCTGGGCTTCCCTGGACCAAGGAGAGAATAGCTGGAAATGGACCCCTGAGGGGCAAATGTGGGAAATAGGAATTGGGCAGGCAGAGGGGAGTTGAAGAGTCGCATCCTAGGCATAGGGTGAGGGCACAGGCAGGCACACGGGCTTGGTTTTGTGGGCAGGAGTGGGGGGCTCTTGGTCTCAGGCTTCCCTACCCCTGGTTCCTCTTCAGCCCCCATATTCATCACGCCAAGCTCCCAAAGCCCTCCATGCATGGTCGGGAGCTCTCCTTGGTGCTGATCAGACTCAACACAGCCCTGGCTGCTGGCCAGAGAAGGGCATGGTGCTTGCCAGGCTTTCCCCTCTGCTTCTAGGCCTGCCAGAGGGACTCAATAAACATGAACTGGAAGGATGGCTGTGCTGTGGACTGGACTCTATGGGGAGCAGCTGGGTAGGGGAAGTGACCCGGGATCAGGTGTCCTGCTTTGGATCTGGGCCCTTTTCTAGTTTGCTTCGTGACCCCAGCAACATCATCTCACCTGTCAGCTTTCTATGCAGACACGGGCAGTTTGGATGGGAATCAATCAGCAGGAGTTGTGTGGATGTTTGTAGAATGAACAAGTAAGTGTACACAGCCCAAGGGGCCCCCAAGCTGTCTGCCTTCAAGCTCTCCAGGGCTTGTCCCCACGGCCTTCGGGTGTCCCTGTTTCTCAGTGTGCACAGTGCGGGGGAGTGAGCTCTGGCCTGACTACCCAGCCAAAGCAGGTCACCTAATCTCTCTGAGCATCAGTTTCCCCAACTATAAAGTTCAGGGTGGTTGTGAAGGTCAAGTGAAGCCGTCCACAGATGCACAATGGGGTGTGACAAACACTCGATACACAGTGGCTGGTCTTGTTTATTAAAGCTGTCATTATCGTCATCCCTGCTCCTGCTACAGGAAGTCCCGTGCAAGCCATGCTGTGACCAGGCCCAGATCCCACCACTTGGAATGGGGATCGGCATTTATGCCTCATGCCCTGTTACAATTCTATCCAGGGCCACCATGGTGCATGTCTGTTGTTTTCGTAGTTGCACAACAAATCTGATCGGCTCTCCCAAGAACAGAGGGCAGAAGCTGCCCTGTTGGCAACTGTAGGTGTCCATCGGTGGAGCCTGGGGCTGGTCCTGGAGTGTATAGGTTGAAGAGCAGGTGGACACCTGGCTCCACTGAACCAGGGGAGGGGGTAGTATGGAGGTCTCCAGCCTCAAAGAAACTTCTGGGCTTCCTGATGGGCAGCCAGCACCTGCGGCCCACACTGGGGGGCTCTGTGCTGGGTCAACCCCACAGTTCACTGCTTCCCCAGGGAGGCAGTGTTTTCTCTCCTGAACCCTCTTCCTCTCAATTCCTTCCCCTTAGGAAAGGCACTTGTGGTAACTCTCTAGTCTCAAGAGCACTTCAGGGAGTCTTGAGGGGCTGGGAAGAGCTGCATATCAATACCTGGGCCCTCTCCCCCATGGGGTATCAGTCTAGCTCAGGATGGGGCCCCTGGATCCCATGGGTACAGTCAGGACAGCCAAGTGGGTTGGGTCCCACACCATGGCTGCAGACCAGGAGGCTTTCAGCTGGTCCAGCAGCACCAGGGAGTGAGGGTCCTTCAGCTAGGTCCAGCTCGGTTGGCACCTGAACTTGGCTGGAGTCAGTGGGCATGGCCACTTTGGGGGTGTCTCCAGAGGCAGGCCCCCGGGTTTGTCCATCCTGGGGGATGCTCTCATCTGCTTGGATGGCAGCTGTTTGGAGAGATTCTTCTTGGGGGAGGCTGGCTGGGGCCAGAGGGAGCCCCTTTTCACTCCAGCCTGGCTTGGTGCGGATGCCCACAGCCTTCAGGATCACGTCCATCTGTTTGGCATAGTCCAAGTGGCCACTGACCTGTGCAGGGGGTGGATAAAAAGTGAGGGCTATGGTGGGTGGGTAAATAAAGCCCAGCCCTCCCCATGGCCCCAAACTAAGCTTTCTTCTCAGCCATCCACTCATAATCCTGGGATCCCAATTCTCCATAGCTGTCAAGTCCAGAGTATGGTGGAGGGCTCTGGATTCTAAGTTGTTCTAAACTTCATTATGTAAAGATGGTTCTCTAAAAGTCTGGATCCTCTGGGGCAGGAAGCAGGCCGGGAGCAGGGTGACTCTCATTCTCTGCTCAGTAGCTGTGGGACCTTGGGCAGCTCTTCTGTACCTGACTCAGGTGTCTCCTCTGTGCACTGGACACAGTGACAGAAGCTACCCCCCAGGGTGTCCTCAGGAAAAGACTCCAGTGGAAACATAGTGCAGCCTGCTCACCCCATCTCCCCCCATTCTTTTTGTTTCTTTGTTTGTTTTTTTGAGGTAGGGTCTCGCTCTAGCCCAGGCTGACCTGGAATTCACTGTGTAGTCTCAGGCTGGCCTTGAACTCACGGCAATCCTTCTACCTCTGCCTCCCGAGTGCTGGGATTAAAGGCGTGCACCACCACGCCCGGCCATCTCCCCCCATTCTATTTCCTCCTATTGCCAAGAGCTCCCCAGCCCTCCTCACGCATAACCCGTTGAGGTGACTGCAGTCCAAGGTTCGTGTGCTGGGAACGTAACTCCCAAAGAAACAACATGGAGAGGCTGGACCTTTACAAGGTAAGATGATGTTCTTAGGAGAGTGGATTTGTTAACAATGTGAGTTTTGGTCTGGGGAGATGGCTGTATGCATGAGGGCCCAAGAGCCCTCAGTATGATTCCCTAGCACCCATGTAACCGCTGGGCATGGCCATCAAATCTGTAGCCCCAGTCTTGTGGGGAGCAGAGATGGAAGAATTGCTGTGGATGGGGCAGCACCCACATTCAGAGAGACTCTGCTTCAAAGGAATTCACAAATAGGTGGGTGAGTGATGAAGGGGGCACCTACGCTCTCCTCTGGCCTACACATACCTGTGAACACACCTGCATTGTACATATATGTGCATATACCCCACCCACACACAAAGGGATTACCTCTCTCTCTCTCTCTCTCTCTCTCTCTCTCTCTCTCTCTCTCTCTCTCTCTCACACACACACACACACACACACATTCTCACCTTTTTCCGTGAGAGAATACACTAAGAAGCCCCGCCAGAACAGATGTCAGAGCTCAAACTACGTGGTCTCCAGTACATAAGCTTCTGTTTTTTTGTTTTTGTTTTTGAGGTAGGGTCTCACTCTAGCCCAGGCTGACCTAGAACTCTAGTCTTAGGCTGGCTTTGAACTCACAGCGATCCTCCTACCTCTGCCTCCCAAGTGCTGGGATTAAAGGTGTGCACCACCACGCCCGGCTGACAGCTTGTGTTTACTGTAAACTGCTCAGACTCAGGTAACCTCTCACAGCAGCACAACCAAACTAAGGCAGAGAGGAAGTGGGGAAGGGGTATTCCGTGGGACTCCTTATAATTCTTTGTGTGGGTGTCATCCTTGGGAGTCCACCTTTTATGAGATAGGCTCTCTCATTGGCCTGGCACTCACAATTAGCTAGACTGGCTGGCCAGCGAGCCTTGGAGATCTGCCTGTTTCTATCTCCCCAGGGCTGGGATAAAAGGCCCAGATTTTTTGTTTTTTATTATTTTAAAAATGCATTTATTTGTAAGCACAGAGAGACAGAGAGAAAGGGCATGCCAGAGCTCCTAGCTGCTGCAAACGAATTCCAGATGAATGTGCCACTTTGTGCATCTACTTTACATGGGTACTGGGGAATCAGACCCTGGTCTTTAGGCTTTGAAGGCAAGTTCCTTAACTGCTGAAACATCTCTCCAACCCCAGGCCCAGTTTTTTTTATTAATTTAATTAATTTTTAATTAATTAATTAATTTGCAAGCAGAAGGAGACAGAAAGAGAGAAAATGGGTGCACCAGGGCCCCCAGCCCCTGCCAACAAACTCCAGATGCACATGCCACTGTGCATCTGGCTTTATGTGGGTACTGGGGAATTGAACCTGGATTGTTAAGCTTTGCAGGCAAGTGCCTTAACTGCTGAGCCATCTCTTCAGCCTCAAGGCCCAGCTTTTAAAATATGGGTTCTGGGGACTGAACTCAGGTCAGTCCCCAAGGCACTTACTGATTGAGCCATCTCCCCAACCCTGGGAATTCTTTTTAAGATCAAGAGTGCCCTTCCTATTCTCCCACTGCCTATTTCTTACTGGCTGGAATTAAGCCTGAAGGCCAGAGCTTGAGCAGCCATCTTGGGTCTGGGTGGGTCTACTAAGAAGAGCACAGCAAGACGGGGTGTGATAGGTTAGGGTGACTGGGACCCCCAAAGGTAACCAGGAGTGTCCTTAAACTTGTACTTATAGCATGCCTTACCTGACCCCGCCCCTTGAGTGGGAGGTGTCTCTTACTAGAGTTCAAACCTAATCCTGACACTGACTGGTCAAAGATAGACCAACCAACCAGCTGTCTCTCTGCTCACCTGGCCCAGAGATATAGTTACCTAGAGAAGGAAGTTTTACTCTCTTTTCCCTAGTGGCTGCCTAGCAGAGAGACATCTGAATCTCCAGGCCTAGGTAAGGCCTCCTTACCACAGCTCTAGCTGTGGTGGTGGTGGTGGTGGTGGGGCTCAGGATTCTTTCCCACATGATATCGTTCCTTCCTTTTCTTATTTGGCTGGCCAGCACAGATCTTATAGAGATGTGGCTAAAACCTCCCCCACGTGCTCTCTCCTCACTAGTGGCTGGTGATCTCTGTAACTTCTCATTTCTTTTCCTTTTTTTGGTTTTTCTTTCGAGGTAGAGTTTCGGTCTAGCCCAGGCTGACCTGGAATTCACTATGTAGTCTCAGGGTGGCCTTGAACTCACAGTGATCCTCCTACCTCTGCCTCCTGAGTGTTGGGATTAAAGGCATGCGCCACCATGCCCAGTTTCTCATTTCTTTTCAAACAGTTTCCCACTATACTTTATCCTTTGGTGGTCTATAGTTACTTAATTTTATAGAACAAGAATCCAGGTACTCTTAAGTTTTAAGTTGCATTAGAATTAGCTGGGTACCCCAACTTTCTTGAAATTCCAGCTTTCCCGTTACATGGTGCACTGGTTGGGAACTCTTCTGCTAGGGTTTTGTTTTTTTAACTAAACTATGCATGCTATAATCCTATACTCTGGGGAAGGAGAGGGGAGAACCTGGGTGACATACATTTTTTTCCCCTTTCTCATGTTCAGTTGTCAGGGCTGCGAAGACAATAGGGCCTGAAAGATCACTCACCTCCTGAGCCAGGCTGAATGAAAGGCTTCCCCTCAGGGGGTACAAGGAGCCTTTTATCTGAGTAGAGACAAAAGGCTAGTTCCCCAAGCCACCTCTTCAGTTTCTACTTTTTTTCCTTTTTACCTGAGCAGAGGCAGGAAACTAAAAAATATAAATTAAGCTGCGTCCCAGGTGTCTGCCATGCTGATGTCAAGTGGTCGTTGACTTTTTATGCCGGTCCTGGTGGCTTTGTACAGCAGGTAGATTGCCCCAACACCTGTGGCCAAGCCCAGCACATATTTGCAGATGTCCAATTGCTTCAGGCACTGGGGCATGCGCTTGCCCAAGTCTTTGGTGTTGTCCTATGACCAGTGGGAGCTAGGCCCAACGCACCTGGAAAGAACGTTCCAGAACCAGAACTCTAGCAGGGCCAGGAACCTGGGCACTAGAATTTTAATCCAGTCAACAATGGGTCTCACAAGAAATAATTATTACACTATTTTATCTTTCCACCTGCCTGCCTGTTTCTCCCCTTTTTCAAAACGCTAATTCTCCAGGCGCCTGGGCTGTCAGGACATAACTACAGCCTCCATACTGGCTGCAGCCGCCAGCACAGATCAGGGATGATTGGCTGCTCTGATTCAACACCAGAGGTGTCACCTGACCACATGGGAAGATTAGACAAAAGACTTAAAAGACTTTCCAGCTACACCCCTCCTCCACGCTGAGCCTAGCTCACCTCACTGTGCAGCTGAGAAGCTTTTAAACTTCCCAGTAAAACTTTTTTCCCCTTAACTTTTTCTTTTTTCTTTTCTCTGTGAAAAGCTGAGATGGGTCTACGGCCATACCACCCTGAACGCGCCGGATCTCGTCTGAAAAGCTGAGATGGGGGAGGGGATCACAAATTTCTTATGTCTACTGGGTCTCAACCATGGACTAAACAATAAAAGGAAAAAAAAAAAAGATGTTAATGTGTCCAGCCAGGCTCTGATTTCAGGACAGAGCTCCCTTGAAAACAGACCCAAGTGCAAGCTTTGAGCTCAATACATATTTCCCAAGGTCTCCTCATAAACCAGACTGACCCTCTGTTATATGATGAGAAAAAGGGAAATCAGGGCTGGAGAGATGGCTCAGCAGTTAAGGCACTTGCCTCCAGTGCCTAAGGCCCTGGGTTCAATTCCCCAGGACCCACATAAGCCAGACCCAAAAGGTGATGGCCCTGGTGCTCTCTCTCTCTCTCTCTCTCTCTCTCTCTCTCTCTCTCTCTCTCTGCTTGAAAATGAATAAACAAAATATTAAAAAAAAAAAGAAAAAGGGAAATCACAGCCCAAGGGAATTTGTATCTTCTTTCTTCATACTCAAGTCCATGATCAGATAGATAAACATACTAAAAAATGCTTTTTCATCTATGGTTCAATAGTTAGAGACATTGGCTATTGTAAATGTTTTCTGCTTTGCTTATAAATTTGAAAAATGACGTAGGGTCTTGCTCTAGCCCAGGCTAACCTGAAATTCACTATGTAGTCTCAGGTTGGCCTTGAACTCATGGTGATCCTCCTTTGCCTCCTAAATGCTGGGATTAAAGGCATGTGCTACCATGGGCAGCCTTTTCTGGATTCTTTTATGGGACAGAATCAACCCTTTCTGTGTAAGATACTGTAGCAAGGCTCTGGTGCATTGGCTGGTATTTCAACTCAGACAAGGGCCAAGAATTCAGAAGAGGAGAATAAGACACCCCATTGTTGGATTTCCAAGAGTGGAGAGGAAGGCTGTGACTGGCATGTCTGGTATCTAACTGTAATAACAGACAGTACATTCTAGCAACTAAGCTGATTGGATGGAGTCTCTCTGATGGGACTGGCAGCTGCTAACTTTAAGTGAAGGTAAAGTGACTTGCTCAAGGCCACACAGCGAGAACATGTCAGAGCTGGGGCTTGAGTCCAAAATCAGTTGTGAAGAACGATTTGGAGAGATGGTTTTGCAGTCTCAGGGCCCGGGTTCGATTCCCCAGTACCCATGTAAGCCAAGCCAGATGCACAAAGTGGTGTATGCATCTGAAGTTTGTTTGCAGTGGCAAGAGGCCCTGGTATACCCATTCTTCCTCTCTCTCTGCTTGTAAATAAAGAATTATTTTGTAAAGGAAGGCTGGGCATAGTGGCACATGCCTTTAATCCCAGCAATGGGAGATGGAGTTGGGAGGATCACCATAAATTTGAGGACAACCTGAGACAACAGAGTGAGTTCCAGGGCAGCCTGGGCTAGAGTGAGACCCTGCCTTGAAAAACAAAACAAAACAAACAACAAGAGACAATCATTCCCATTTTGCCAAGGAGGAAAAGGAAGTCCAGAGAGGCATGGTGGTTTGCTGACTGACACACAGCACGAATAGCTAACCACTTGCTTGGCTTGGGATGCTCTCTGTTCAAGTCAGGTCTGCCTCTGCCTCTCAGAAGCCTAGGGGGCTTGTTTCAGTGCAAGTGGAAGTCAGAAGCCAGCATTCCTTTATGGCTTAAGGCCAAGGCTTTAACTTAAGAGGAGGACAGGAAACCCTAGGAGAGCCTGGCTGGGGATTTCAGAAAATGACTCCAAGCTTGGCTGGTAACATCTGTATTCTCCTTGAATCAAAGCTCACACTGAGTCATTCAGTGATTTCTCAAGAACACAGAGATGGTCCCTAACCCACCAGGGTCTCTTGGTCCTGTCCTCACAAATGCATTTAAACAGTTCTCAGAGAGAAGACACTCAAGGGTGCATATGTACAGATGCTCTGGGTCCAGGGCGGCAGCGAAGGTGGGGCCAGTGCCCTCCACAGGGGGAGGCCAACCAACATATGGACTCAGAGAAATGGGTCCCACCTTGCTGTCTCTCACTGAGAACCGGGCAGACCCTGAGCATTTATTTCCTTCCCTCCCCTCCCCTTCCCTCCTTCCTGCCGTCTTTCCTTCTCTTTTTTGTTTAAGATTTTTATTTATTTGCAAGCAGAGAGAGAGAGAGAGAGAGAGAGAGAGAGAGAGAGAGAGAGAGAGAGAGAGAGAAGAGAGAGAAAGAGGGAGAATGAGAATGGGCACACCAGGGCCTCTAGATGCTGCAAACAAACTCCAGACGCACGCGCCCCTCGTGCATCTGGCTTTACATTAGGTACTGGAGAAACACCTTAACCACTGAGCCATCTCTCCAGCCCCTGAACACTTTCAAAAGCATCCCATCTGTAAAATGGAACCATAACCTCCAAAGTCTGCTGCAAAGAGCTCAAAGCTTAAGGCTTTGCAGATACTCAGTACACATGGTCTCTTACTAAATTTTTATAGACAATCCAAGACATGTCACAGAGACACGACTTGAGTTCATGCTATCCAGTCTCAAGGGGATGGTGGGAAGAAATAATACCTGCAAACCACACAGGGCAGTGCCTGGGGCTTAGTAGGTAGTCTATAAATATGAGCCCTCTTTCTTCAAGGTGGGGATGGAAGACGGGGGAATTGGCCAGGCTGGTCTCTTTGGATGGACCATGGCAGCTGCTTAAACTCTAGACATCGTACCTGAATTCCAGCCAAACAAAGCTTCAGGCCCACAGGGACACACACTAACCCCTTCTCTAAGGACACTGCAGAGCTGCCCTGCTGTCTTCGGAATGTAGGGGAAGCCCGGTGGAACAGGCAGGCAGGAAGTAAGGGAGGTGTGGATGGCACTGTGGGAACTGATTCCAGGTACCATTGTACCAGGCAGCTGTCCTGTAACACAGCTCTGGTCAGACTGGTCCAGGTCTCGGCCACACCTAGTCCCTGGGCTGCTGTTCTGTACAGAACCAAGAGGAGATGTTTGCTGTCAGCGTTCTAAGGTTACAGAAGCAGGTTGGCCGGTCTCACAATAGCGAGTCTGCTGAACAGTGATGAGTTCTGCTGTGGCTGATGATGGATGAAGGTTTCAGCCTATGATCGTCTCCATGGCTGTATCACTGAACCACATACAGGCAGAGCAGTCGTCCTCAGGGTGCTGTGCTGGTAAGGGACCCTCTTTGGGGTCTCTGTCACACACTGCAGCAGCTCTCACCACACACTGCTGCTCTGAGGCTGTGATCTTGGTGCTTATGGGGTCCACACGGGTATGAAACAGTCCCAGCATTTCCCATCTCCTGCCTTGTCAGAGACCTCAAGCGGGGCTGGAAAGATTGCTAAGTGGTTAGTGCGCTTCCTGTGCGAGCATGAGGGCCTGAGATCACTCACGTTTGAGTCTCCAGAAACCACGTTAACAGCTGGGTGTGGACACCTGTGTTGTAACTCCAGACCAGTAGGGGAGCAGAGATCCAGGATTTACCAGGAGCAGCGAGAGACTCCAGGAGCAGTGAGAGACTAGTTCAAGCAAGAATGGGTAGAGGAGCCATGGAATAGGACATCTGACTTTCTGATCTGGTCACTGCATGCAAGTGAACAGGGGAGAGCATGGAGCACCATCCCTCTGCTGGTTTTAAGGACTCCTTCCACACCCACCAGGACCCCTTGGGTCTCATCTTTAAAATGGGACTGATGGGTGCTGGAGAGATGGTTCAGTGGTTAAAGACACTTGCTTACAAAGCCTGATGCACAAAATGGCTCAAGCAACTAGAGTTTGTTTGCAGTGGCAGGAGGCCCTGGCATGCCCATATTCACTGTCTTGTTATCAAATGAATAAATATTAAAAAAATATAAAATGGGACTGATAAGGGCTGGGGAGATGGCTCAGTGGTTAAAGAAAGTTTGCAAAACCTGATGGCTCAGTCCAGGGTGGCTCATGTGCCCCTTGAGCAAAGCCAGTGCACAAAGTGGCACATGCATCCGGAGAGCCCAGTCTGTCTCTCAAATACATAATACATGTTTAAAAAACCCAACACATGACTTGTTCATACAAAGTTTCTACTTATTGATAAAAAAAGAAGAAAACCCTAATTGGAAAATCTAAAACCAAATAAAATGGGGTTGATAACACCAGAGTCACGTGGGCTGGTGTGAGCGGGATGCCACGTGGAGCAGGTGTCCTGGTGGGGCTGGTGGTGGCTGCCCAGGCCACGGAGGTGTGGGAACGCAGGTGGCACAATGTGTGGCTAGAGGCCCCGGCTCTGAAGCAAGCTCCCCCGTGTTCCAGTTTGAATCTTCAATGTCTCCCCCAGCGCATGCTTGTGAGTGCTCAATCCCCAGTTCGTGGCTCTATTTTGCAGATGGTGGAACTTTAGGGGGTGGGGTCCAGCTGTCAGAAGCAGGTCAGTAGAGATGGGCTTTGGAGGTGATACGCAGTCTCTACCTCCTGGTCCACCATGATGTGAACGGCTTCTGCCACCATGAACTGATTTGTTTTGCCAGGCCTTCTCTACCCTGGTGGGCTGGGACGCTCTGGAACCCTGAGCCTAAAATCTTTCCTCCTGGAAGTTGTGTCTGTCAGGTGTCATGGTCACAGTGATCGGGAGTCACTAACACAGGCAGGTTCACTGCTCTGAGCCTGTTTCCACCGCATGCCTCTCTTGGACCTCTGGGAGGCTGTTGGTCATTGTGGACGCTATTGTGGAGTGTATACTTTGTGCCAGGCCCTTTGCTGAGTTCTAGAAGCCAGGCATCTCCTTTGGGACATGGGATATCTTGGCCTGGGTCAGGGCCCCCAGAAAACCTTACATATTGGGCCTTGGGGTTGCAATTCAGTCCCTGAGAGGCAGGAGAGAAGCCTTCCTGGGGTTCCTTCATTCACCCCAGAGATGACCCCTGACTGCCACGGGGCAGGGGGTACAGTGGGGTGGCCAGGCTTGCCCAGCCCAGGAAGCTCCTGCCAGACTCTCCTCCTGAGACTTGCAAGCAAGGAAGCCAGGATCTGCACAAAGGCTGTGCTAATTCCCTCTAATGATTCCGGGTGGAAAACACAGCTTTGGTGACATTTCTAACATAATAATGAGCTATTATTAAGCAGGAGCTGGGAAGCTGCCACCGAGGCCTAGGTGTCTGAGGACAGAGAGGTTTGGGAGCTGCTTGTGGGAGAAGAGGGGACTACTATCTAGTATTCATCTTCATTGGGCTGCCTGGGGGGGGGAGGTAGGTGGTTCCATCATTTT
>PVHP010034631.1:0-18962 GCA_004024765.1 Zapus hudsonius
TATCTGTGACACTATGCTGAATCGGTAGTCAGAGACGGGTAAGTCCCATGAGGTTACATATCAACCTAAGACAGGGTTCTGACATCTGGAGGTCAGAATGCCAATGACGGGTAAGAATGTAATCAGTCATGGGCAACCTAAGACAGACACGATTCCAAGTCCAGATGGGAAAATTTGCTGGCAGCCCTTTGATACAATTGCTCTTAAAACAAAAAAGGGGTACTGTAGTGAGCCGTTCCTGTGAGGTAAGAGGGCGGGTCCTGCCGCTCCTACCTATGGGACGCCTCGCGGTCCTCTTCTTTGTTTGAGAGCCTGCTGACCACACCTGTAAGATGGTGCTGGCTTCTGCTCCCTACCTCCACGGAGGTATGCATTCCAGGGGATTATTAACTCCTTGTATGGAAATGGCTTAATGCCTGGCATGCTTCCGTGTATATGGACCAATTGTGAATGTATACATATGTAATGCTGATAGGTTGTAGTTTGACTTAAAAATTCCTGCACATCCTGAGTGCGGGAAGAGAAGAAAATAAAAAGAGAGAAGATTGTAACTTACAAGGTCTCCTGAATAAAATTGCTGCAGAGAAGAACTCATGGTCGTGTTCTTTCTTGCTGGTCAAGCTTGGATGCGACAATCCAGAGACATGGCCCCCCTCAGTAACAACATACAAAGGGGGGTGGAACTGTTGACTCCTAGGCTATCCATAACCTCCTACACCATGGACTGACCCAGTTTGCCTGGAGGAGGATATCCAGTGGATTGGGGATAGAGAAGAGGGAAATCAGGGAACTGGAGATACCAGTACATTATTTGCTCATACAGTGTATCCAATTATGGATAAATAAAGTTATAGTAAAAAGAAGGAAGCCACAAATACTATGAATGGTAGTTTGAATGTAAGTCCCCCATAACTCTATTTAAAATGATTTTGCAGCTTATTTCCTGCTACAGGGGCTGTGTCACTGGGTGGATCTGAATTCTAGCTTAAAGTTATGCAGAGAGGTTGTGAGGTCTGCTTACTTGTGGTGCTGGGTGTGTGGGGTTGTCTCTCTGCTTGGATTTATGAATGGGAGTCAGCTTTTTCCACCATATTTGATGGAACTTCCCCTGAATCTGTAAGCTTGAAATAAACCCCTTCCTCCCATTAAAAAAAAAAAAGCTGGACATGGTCACACAAGCCCTGGGGTGAGGCAGGGGTGGACTGATTAGCCAGTATAACAGAAAAACAGGGAACTTCAGGTTCATTTATAAATTCTGTCTCAGGGAAGTAAAGTGGAGAACAATAGAGGAAGACTCCTGGTATTGTATTCTGACCTCTGCACATGTGCACACAGAGAATATGCTTCTGTATTCAAGCATGCATACACTATAACAAATCACATTAAAAAGAAAGGAAAAGTTAAATAAGTCAAGCAAAATACTCAGCTGAAAGTCTTACTAGTTTAAATCAACGAGTACATAGAAAACCAGGGCTTGAAGAAAGACAAATTTGATGAATTATCAAATCTAGATAGTAATAAAGAATTATTAACAACATAAAAATCCTGTGGGATGTGACTAAATGATGAAACTTATGAATCATTGGTATAGGTGAAGAACTTAACCAAAGGTTTAAAGGCATAGAAAATCTATTTAGTGAAATAACAGAGTAAAATCTCCCAAATATTTGGGAATATGTACATCAAGGTGCAGGAGACATTTGCTTTTGTCTGGCAAGAGGGGCCATGAGTAGTAGGGGAGAGAGAGTCTAAGCCTGTGAATATTTGATCAGTCTGACAACCCCTGCTCCCAGTCACCGGTTCCTTCCCTCACTGAGCTGTTGACCAAAGTGACCCTTGAGGTTCCAAAAACAAGACAGAATTCTGTCAAAGCTCTTGAATGCCCTCCCCAGGCCTGAGTCAAAACCCTGTTGCTGAAGAAACCACAGAATACCATCGATCAGCATTGAGAGACCCTTCAAGGTCTGGAATGGTAACCAGCCCACAGATGGTAGTTAGCATAGTGCTGGAAGGCACTGCATAAGCTGCCAGGGGAAGCTGATCAACGACAGGTGGAGCAAACAGAGACCACTGGCATGAAACACAGTCTGCTGCCGTGAGTAGGCTGACCACACCTCCTATTTGGAGAGAACAGTGAACAAAAAAAGGAGCACTTGTGCAATGGAGGAACCTGGGCCTGGGGGAGACAATCAACAGCTTTTAAATTTGGCCAAATATTCCAATGAATGAGGGGGATACCTTAACTGGAACTGGGGACTTAGGGTGATATGCACTGGAACCCGGTCTCTTGGGCTCCCGAGAAGAGATGCACCATGGGAGCGACTGATGGAGAAACTACTTTAAGTAGAATCTAGGTAATCCAGAATGGTGTGTTTTTGATAACCTATACTGATCTCACTCCCTGATGGAGACTGTGTTTATATTTTTCAGAATGCAGCAAGAGAGCTGTGGCCCATCCAACCCTACCAACTGACCATAGGCTGATAGCTGAGATCCTGGCAAGAGATGAACCACCACAGTTCTACCATGGAGGATAGATATGGAACCCCGCTGAGAATGATGGGATGAATAAGGGACCCACAGCCACAGCCATTCAATCAATACAGGATAAGCAAGTGAGACAGAAACCAATGATTTTCGACACAAAGACCCACTAAGTTTTCAACATTAAAGCAGCCTTAATACCCACCCACCACAACTCAGGGAACTGAGCAGAAGGGGGGACGGAAAGTTTGTGAGAGCTGTGGTGGAGGAGAATACAGACAAGACACCCCTGAGTAAAAACATACTAGGGCCAGGAGAACCGGGGTGACTACTAGGTTATCCATGATCCCCTGACCCAAGGATTGATCCAGACTGCCCACAGAGGAGGATTTCCAGCCGAGTGGGCATGGGGAAGAGGAGGCAAGCATAAGTGAAAGGAATATAGTAAATTATAAATATCCACTGGATGTGGTGGCACACCCCTTTAATCCCAGCACTTGGGAGGCAGAGGTAGGAGGATCACCATGACTTCAAAGCCAGCCTGGAACTATAGAGTAAGTTCCAGGTCAGCCTGAGCTAGACTGACACCTAACCTAAAATAAATAAATAAATAAATAAATAAATAAATAAATAAATAAATAAATAAATAAATCTCATGAGAAGAAATGACAAGTATTATGGCATTTATAGATAAATAAGAGAAATAAATATTCAAAACAAAAATAAGAAAAACAACAAAGTGATAAGAATTCATAGATATCTAATAATACTCATGAATGCAAATTGTCTTAATTTTTCAATTAAAATACACAAACTGGGCCAGGGAGATTGCTCAGTGGTTAAAGGTACTTGCTTACAAAGCATGACAGCCTGGAATCAATTCCCCAGTACTCACAAACTAAGAAGCACAAAGTGGCACATGGGTATGGAGTTCCTTTGCTGCTGCAGGAGGCCCCGCAGCACCCTTTCTCTTCTTCTTTTTGTCTTGACACATCTCCCTCCCTCAAAGAACTAATTGTAAAAAGTAAAAGACACAAATTGGATGATTAAGTTGAAAATCAAGACCCAGCAATTTGCTGCCTGGAAGAAATTCATTTTATTAGTAAATATAGACACAGACTTAAAGTGAAAGAAGATATGGAAAACGATGTTCTAAGAAAATGAAATCAAAAAGCAAGCAAAGATACCTGACAAAACAGACTTCAAACGAAAATCAGAAGAGAAAAGGATGTCAGTATACATTTATAAAGGGAACAATACATCAAAAAAGATAATGATAATACACACACGCATATATTTATAGGCACTAAACATCACTGCACCCAATTTTATTTTTAAAAAAATTAAGTATAAATGGTGAGATTGGTTCTAATAAAAAAAATGGTGAGTGACTTCAATCTCTAGCTCTCACCAATAGATGAGGCAGACAAAATGTTAACCAAGAAACATCAGAGTTAAATTATTCTATAGATCAGATGGATTTACCAGGCATCTACAAAATATTCCAACCAACATCTGTGGAATACATATTCTTTTCATTAGCATGTGGAACTGTTCCAAAAGAGATCATATTCTATGCCACAAAGCAAATCTTCAGTGCAAAATGAAACATTGAAATAATGACAAATACAAAGCATTGAAAGAATTTCTTTGAACTTATCAAGTTACAACATAATAAAGTAAAAATCAATATAAAGATAATATAATAAAATTATTATATAAGCAATTGAAATTTAACAATATACTTTTGAACTAGAGTAAGGCATTAATAAAACAAGCAGGGAAAACTTTATACTCTTAGAAAAGTAGAAATACAACATACCAGAACCTATAGGATACAGTGCCAATAGTTCCAAGAGGGAATTTTATAGCTATCAATTTTAGAGTTTTTGGCTTACATTAAGGCCTTGGATCTATGTTTCATGCCATTGGTCTCTGTTTACTCCAGCTGTCGTTGATCAGCTTCCCCTGGCAGCTTGTGTAGTGCCTTCCAGCACTGCACGAACTGCCATCTGGGGGCTGGTTACCATTCCAGACCTCGAAGGGTCTCTCGATGCTGATCAATGGCATTCTGTGGTTTCGTCAGCAACAGGGTTTTGCCTCAGGCCTGGGAAGGGTGTTCAAGAGCTTTGGCAAAATTCTGTCTTGTTTTTGGAACCTCAGGGGTCACTTTGGTCAACAGCTCAGTGAGGGAAGGAACCGGTGACTGGGACCCAGGGCTGTCAGACTGATGAATTGTTCACAGGCTTAGACTATCTCCCCTACTACTCATGGCCCCTCTTGCCAGTCAATGCCATCTACTTTCTCAATAGGTTACTGTATGCTCGTGAGGATTTTATGTTTTTGAACCTATATTGGTTTAGCCTCATGCTTAAGCCATCCCCTCCCCCCATCCCTTACCCCTCATTCATAACCTCTCACTTCTTTCTACTAATCTGCATAGAGTTTACGGTTATCCTGTTTAAGGACCACATATGAGGGAGAGTATGCGGCGTTCGATTCTCTGTTCTTTGGAGTGTTCACTTAGTAAGATCTGCTCGAAGTCAGACCATTTTTTCCTAAATTTCAATGTCATTTTTCCTTTCAGCTGAGTAAAATTCCATCGTGTAAATATACCAGTTTCGCTGTCCATTCCTCCATGCGTGGGCATTTGGGTTCATTTCAATTCTTGGCTATTATGAATTGAGCTGCTATAAATATAGTTGTACAAATGTTTCTGTATCCAGATGTTACATCTTGCCTAGTAGAGGGATAGCTGGGTCCACTGGTAGTTCTATGTCCATTCTGTCTAGGAGTCTCCACACTGCTTTCCATAGCGGTTGAACAACTTTGCAGTCCCACCAGCAGTGAATGAGGGTTCCTTTTTCCCGCATCCTCGCATCCTCACCAGCAACGATTGTTGTTGGTTTTCTTTATGATTGCCATTCTGATTGGGGTAAGGTGGTATCTCATTGTGGTTTTGATTTGCATTTCCCTGATGCTTAAGGATGTTGAGCACTTTCTCAAGTGAGAAAAGGCCATTTGTGTTTCTTCCTCTGTGAATTCTCTGTTGAGATCAGTGACCCATTTTGTGAGGGGGCAGTTTGCTTTTTTGTTATTAATTTTTTTGAGTTCTCTGTAGGTTCTGGAAATTAGGCCTTTGTCTGAGTTGTAGCTGGAGAAAATCATCTCCCAGTTTGAAGGCGGTCTATTGACTTTGAGAACGGTGTTTTTGTCTGTACAGAAGCGTTTGAGCCTGATCAGGTCCCATTGGTTAAGTGACTGTTGCACTTCCTGGGCTACCAGAGATTTGCTCAGGAACTTATTCCCTACTCCTATTTCATGTAGGGTTATATTTGAAGTTGACTTCCATATAGGATGAAAGATAGGATCTAGGTTCATTCTTCTACAGAGAATATCCAGTTTTGTTAGCACAATTTGTTAAAGAGCTGTCTTTTTTTAACACACATTTTTAGCATCTTTGTTAAAAGTAAAGTGGCTACCTCTGTGTGGCTTCATATCTTGGTGTACTATTCGGTTTCATTGATTTATGTGTTTGAAAAAAACTTTTTAAATAAATTAATGTTGCATCTCAAGAGTTTAGAAAAACAATAAACAAAGCCCCAAATTAGTCAAAAGAAAAAAAAACTAATGATAATGGGAGATATAAATGAAATACAAATTACAAGAGCAATAAAATGAATCAATGAATTTGGTTGGTTCTTTGAAAAACCAAAAATGACAAAACCTTAGCCAAACCAGTCAAAAGAATGAAGGCAGTCCAAGTAAATAAAATCTGAGGCACACAATGATCAGATACCTCTAAAATCCTGAGTATCATTATGGACTATTTTGAAAAATTATATACCCATAAACTAGAACATTTAGAAAGAACGTAGCTGGTCAAGGTTTCTTTGAATGTAGTGTGTCCACCATTGACTCATGTTACTTGGTCCACAGTTGGTGGCACTGCTTGGAAAGTTTGTGGAACCTTTAGCAGGTTGAACGGTTGGAGTCTTGATGGAAATGGTTTGTTGCTTTGGGCAGTCCTTGGGTCCAGCTCCACTTGGTGCTTTTGTGATTTATACTTTCTCCCTGCTGATATGAAGTTGTGATGCCAGATATCTGCCCTTGCCATGCTTTCCCCACCATGACAGAAACTGTACACCAAAATAAACCCTTTCTTCACATAAGTTGCTTCTGGTCAGGTGTTATGGTTCAGTAGTAAGAAATTTATTGATATAGTGGCTCACACCTATAATCCCAACACTATGGAACTAAAGTAAAAGGTTTGCTATGAGTTTGAGGCCAGTTTGGACTACAGAGTGAATTCTGTATCAGCTGGGCTAGAATGAGACCCTGTCTCAAAAGAGGAAGAGAGAAAGAATGAAGAAATGAGGAAAAGGAAGTGAAATGAACACATTTCTAATATAAATAACCTTTTAATATTGAACCACATGGATACCAAAGAATCTAAATAACAAGCAATGAGATTAAAGCTCTAGTACAAATTCTCTCAACAAAGGAAATCTCAGGGTATATTCATATATGGAAGAATAACTATCAATACTCTACAAAATATTTTACAAAATAGAGTGGGAGAAATGCTTCCAAATCTGTTTCACAAAGCTAATATTTCCCTGATAAACAAAATCTGATGATCAAGACACAAGAAAGAAAATAAATGATAGCTCCAAATCTTTGATGAAAATAGGTGTAAATATACTCAAAAAACATTTAATGAGCTCAACCACCCATTAAAGATATTATTCACCATGGTTTCATTCCAAGGATGCAAACATGGGTCAACAAAGACAAATCAATAAATGTAATAAGAGCATATAAATAGAATCAAGCATAAAAAGTTTATCAACTCAATAGATAAAGAAAAAACTTTATTATTATTATTATTATTATTATTATTATTATTATTATTTTAGTTTTTTGAGGTAGGGTTTTGCTCTAGCCCAGGCTGTCCTAGAATTCACTATATAGTCTCAGATTAGATTCAAAATCACAGCAACGGTTGTACCTCTGTGTGACAGTTTTGTTGTCAACTTGACCAGTTTAGTAATCTTGGATGGGTCTCTGAGGTTGTTTACAGGAAGTAGGTCCTCTCTGTAGGGGGCTGGATGTAAGGAGGCTCAGAGGCATTAGTAAGGAAATCCCTTTCTGGCATGGCAGTGCGGGAAGGAAATTCCAGAGACTCAAGGAGTAAACAAGTCTGAGAAAGGGTTGTAAGACTCTCTTTCCTAAGGCTATATAAAGGGGAGGGAAATCCCATTCTCCCCCACCCCTGCCAGTTTGCTATTGTATGTATAGTGTTGGTGATGGTCTCTCGCTTTTTCTCTCTTCTCTCTCTCTCTCTCTCTCTCTCTCTCTCTCTCTCTCTCTCTCTCCCTCTTTCCCTCCCTCCCTCCCTCTCTCTCCTTGGAACTGTGAAAGGGGGTCAGCCTCTTTTGCCATTATGGAGCTTCCCCTGGATCAATAAATCCTTTCATCTCATTACTGTGCCTGGTTTGGAGGTTCATCCCAGCAGTGCATGTTCTGACTATGAAACACTCCCTCCCAAGAGCTGGGATTAAAGCCATGTGCCACCATGCCTGGCAGGAAAATGAACAAACAAACAAACAAACAGAAAAACTCCTTTTGATAGGATCCAATATCATTTCATCCTGCAAGTCGTGAATAAACTAGTTAGAGAAAAAGCACACCTCAACATAATAAAAGGTATATATAGCAGTTAAGAGCCAATATACTAAATTGGGGAAACCTGCAAACATCTCTCAAATCTGAAACAAGATAATGCTGTTCCTTTCACCACTCTTTTTCAATATAGCACTTGAAATTGTAGCTAGCAATCAGGAAGAGAAAGAAATAAAAAGGGATACAAATAGGAAAATGAACATTGGGTCTCAATGTTGGAGGTAGCACAATACCTGATTTGATTATAGAGTTTTAGTAACAAAATAGTGATGTTTTACATCAAAATAGATTTATAGCTGGGCCTAGTGACACAGCCCTATAATCTCAGCTAATTCTGAGGCTGAAGCAAGAGAATCATAAGTACAAGGCCTGCCTGGGGTACAGAGTGGTTTTTAAGGTCAGTCTGGGAAACTTGGTGAGACCTCATCTCAACATTAAATAAACAAAAAGAGCTGGGTTACAGCTCAGTGGGAGAGTGCCTGAGACCCTATGTTCAATTTCCAATACCAGAAAAAAAGATTGTAGAACAATGGAACAGAATAAGAGGGCCCAGAAATAAACTCATGTATCTACTCCCAAATGATTCTGAACAAAGTTGCCAAAAATATTGGGGGGAAAGATAGCCCCTTTAACAAATGATGCTGAGAAAGCTGGATGTAGAAGACTTACATTAGGTACCTATCTCTCACCCTATATAAAAATCGATTCAAAAAGAACAAATTATTGTAAGATCCAAAACTTGGGCTAGAGAGTTTGCTCAGTGGTTAGAGGTGTTTCCTTTTGAAGCCTGACTGCCTGAGTTCAATTCTCTCGTGCACACAAAAAGCCAGACACACAAAGTGGCACATATGTCTTGAGTTCTTCTGCAGTGGCAGGAGGTCCTGGCATGCCCACATGCCCTCTGTGTGTGCGCGCGCGCGCGCGCGCGTGTGTGTGTGTGTGTGTGTGTGTGTGTGTGTGTGTGTTTCAAATAGATAGATAGACAGACAGACAGACAGACAGACAGACAGACAGACAGACAGGGCAGTTTGGTGGGAGGGTGGATACAAACAAGCTATTATATCTTACATGCATGGAATGTTACAGTGCAAACCATAATACTTATAATTAATATGCATTAATGATTCTAACAAAATATGTTGGAATAGCTATGACTCTAATACAACGTTCACAGCCATGCGTGGTGGCACACACCTGTAATGTCATCCCTCAGAAGACTAAGGCAGGAGGACAGTGAGCTCAAGGCCAGTGTGGGTTATATAGCAAGAGTCTCTCACAATAAAAAAAGTTCTTTAATCACATCTCAATAATATCTATTACAATAAGTAATAGATATAGGAACATAGTCTCAGTGTGGGGATTCAGATGTGGAAATCTTTGAGACATCATTATTCAGCCTACCACACATGATGTAAATATATATGTGACTAGGTATAGAAATTAATATAGAAGCCGGGCATGGTGGCCCATGCCTTTAATCCCAGCACTTGGGAGGCAGAGGTAGGAGGATTGCCATGAGTTCAAGGCCACCCTGAGACTACTTAGTGAATTCCAGGTCAGCCTAGACTAGAGCAAGACCTTACCTCGAAAAACAAACAAACAAAAAAAAGAAAAAAGAAATTAATATAGAGGTAAATGGGTAAATGTATCTGTAAATGTATGCATGCCAATGCAACTTTGATTTCTAGAAACCATTCCCCAGTAAGGGAATTGGGGATCTTTTAAGAAGTGGGTGATTCCAAGGTTGCAGCAGAAAAATTACAATATGAGCCCAAAACATTTTGATGTGCTTTCAAATAGCAAGGAAGCACTTGGTGTGATGAAGTGCCTATAATTCCAGCATTCTGGAGACTGAGGCAGTGACATAGTGAGTTCCAGACTAGTGTGGGCTACATAGTGATCATCTGTCTGGCTCTATCCCACAGAAAGGAAGGAAGTAATAATTAATGGAGGGGGCATGTCTAAAGAAATGAAAATCAGTGTAAAGGTGCTCCCATCAACCAATATAAGTTATGTTAAGGATTGAAATAATGAAAGTAACTCATTTTGGCACATTAAGGAAAATAAGAGATTGATATGAGGAAATAAATGATGAACTGGAAAATGCACTGAGATGAGTTAATAGCAGATTAGACATTACAGAAGAAAATTGTGTAAAAAATTGTGCAAACTTTTTATAATTTATTTATGTGTGTATATGTACATGTATGATATATGTATATGGGCTCACACATCTGAGAATTGCAGGGCGTTTCTCCTCTCTTTCCACATTCTCCTCCTCCTCCTTATTTTTTTTGAGGTAGGGTTTCACTCTAGCCCAGGCTGACCTGGAATTCACTATGTAGTCTCAAGGTGGCCTCAAACTCACAGTGATCCTCTTATCTTGGCTTCCCAAGTGCTGGGACTAAAGGCATGCACCACCAAGCCCAGCTGTACCTTCATTTTTGAGACAGAATGAATCACTCTTGTTTTTGCCAGTCTGCTTGAATACTTCCAGATTCTCTTGCCTCTGCTTCCCATTGTTATAGGTGTGTTATGACTACAGACATGTGCTTCACTTTCCATCTGGTATTACATGGGAGCTGGAGAACAGAAGTTGGGCCAGTAGCCTTACAAGCAAGCACCTTTAACCACTGAGCCATCTCCCCCAGCCAAATTGTGAGTTTGAAAACAGAGCAATGATACCAGTTATCTATTGCTGTGCAACAAATCACTTCAAAATTGACCTTCAAACAGTACTCATTTATTATCATTGTTTCTGGTATTCTCCCTCTGTTTCTTACTCTGGCTGGCCATACAACTTGAAATTCACCTGTCTAAGTCTCTGTAGTACTAGGTTTATTTGCTGGGCACCACCATACCTGCCTTTTATCTCAATTTCTTTTTTTTTAGTTTTTTTTTTATTGTCCATAATGAGTTACATTGTTTAGTGGGCCAACCATGAGTTGTTATCCCCAATTCCTCATTGCTCCCCACCCCATCCCCAGTCAGCTGGATATCCTCCTCCACGGGCCCTCTGGATCAGTCTTTGTGGTAGGGGACAATGGCTGGCCTAGTATTCAGCCTGGTTCTCCTGACACAATTGTGTTGTTACTGAAAGGTGCCATGCCTCTGATATTCTCCCCCACCATGGCTCTTTTTATCTCAATTTCTATAGGTCAGAAATAAGGGCATAATTAAGCCAACCAACTTATTTTTAGTTTTTCACAGGGTTGCATGGTACTTACTGGGGTCTTGATCATGTCATGGTTCAAGAAGTGTAGCAGGGGTATGGTAATAGTGGAGTGAATACCTGAAGGTCACTCCCTGTACTTCCCCCAGAGTTGGTATCTTAACACAGAAAAAACCCCAGCCCCTCACCACAGCCATTAAGTGGGGGGGGGGGCTTACCCAAGCCCTGGATATTCAGATGTCCTTCTGCTGGCCTGCCATGCGGAGGAGAGAGACTTCAGGTTTCAGGTGATTTATATGAACTGGACCAGGTAAGACAGAGCGACAGCTGGTTGTTCTATCTTTGACCAATCAGTTTCAGGACTTAGGTTTGAACTCTAGTTAGAGACACCTCCCACTCAAGGGGTTGGGTTCTGGCATGAGATGAGTGTAGCCTGCCTGAAAGTACAAGTTAACCTATCACAGAAGGGCAGGACCTATGCAAGTTCACTCACTGGCTGTTGCTCAAATTCGTTTTCTATGAGGCTGGTAGTGTGAGGAGCTCAGTTCCTTGTTGGCTATTGACCATAAGCCACCTCCAGTTACTGACCACATAATTCTCTCCACGTGGAAGCTCACAGCAAGTCAGCTGCCTTCATCAGAATCAGCAAATGCAAAAGCCAGAAAGAGTACATAGAATATTTATATTACAATGCTTTATAAACTATTCTTGATGGGAAATCCTTTCACTTTTTCTAACTTCTGTTTGTTAGAGGCAAGTCACTGGAACCAGCCCATGCCTAAAGGGAGGAGATTCACAAGGGAGGTGGGGGTCACTGGGATCCCTATTCACACCTTCCTAGTAGAGTCAGCCTTCTGACCTCCCCACCAATAATATGCAAAGTACATTCACCCACTCCTTATGTGCCTCAGAATCTTATACCAGGAGTCTGGGGAGATAGCTCAGTGGTAAAATGTACTTATTTGCAAAGCCTGCTGGCCTGGGTTTAATTCCCCGGTATATGTAAAAATCCAGATGAACAAAGTGGAATATGCATCTGGAGTTTATGTGCAGAGGCAAGAGGCCCTGGTGTGCCCATTCTCTCTCTCTCTCTCTCTCTCTCTCTCTCTCTCTCTCTCTCTCTCTCTCTCTCTCTCTCTAATAGATAAGTAAAAATATATTTTAAAAAGATGAAAAATCTTATACCAGGGCTGGTGAGATGGCTCAGTGGGTAAAGCACTTGCTGTACAAGCCTTACAATCCAAGTTTAGATCACAGTACCCATGTAAAGCCTGACACATAGCACAAGCATCGGTATCCGAGGGTGATGATGGTGACATGGGACATGGAGAAAAGAGAATCCTGAAGCTTGTGGGCCAGCTAGCTTGGCAAACACAGTAACAAACAAAAGAGACCCTGCCTCATAAGCAAGGTGGAAGATGAGGACCAACACTCAAGGTTCTGACTTCCACACATGGTCATATATGCAACCATATTCACACGCATGGACAAACACCTCACATATATACAATTAAATGAAAATGTGATACTATGATATCAGCTGATAGCTTGGGAGTTTTATCATCTCAATGGGATCCAAGAGTGCTTGAAGTTCCTTAGTGATTTAGTTACTTACATTTATGTACTAGTTTCTTTCAATGTGGAGATCTCTAAATTAGGCAGACTCCTCACCCCTCAAGGAAACGTCTCACAAATAGTGGTAGAACAAATAGAATAAGGTCACTGTTGTACTGCTACAGACATCCCTGCTCAAGATAGGAAGAAATTGGATTTGCAAAAATGATTCTGGTCCATAACAATTTTCAAATCCAGTGAGGCAAATATTAGAAGTTCTTTAATTAGGTTTCAGGGCCTGGGAATAATTTTCTGTGGCACTGTGCTCTACTCTCTGAGCTTTTGTTTCTATTCTCTGAATATTCCTTCCTTTTTCATGAAAATTAGCACATGTTTGCAGATATGTAATTTCCTTAGCCTACTTACTGCCAGTAGAATTGTGGCCAACTGCTTCCTTATATTGTACCTGTGATGTCCCTTTCAGCCAAAGATGATGGTATTTCCACTGATAGTTTCTCAAAATCTTCAGGAGAGTCTTGGTGAGTCTCATTGGGTTTCACTACATTAGGTAAAACGTAATTATTTTCTTTTTTTTAAAAAATATATAATTATTGTCCATAATGAGTTACATTATTTAGTGGGCAAACCATGCATTGTTATCCCGAATTCCCCAAATTTCCCCCCCTCCCCATCCCTGATCAGTTGTATATCCTCCTCCGTGGGCTGTCTGTATTAGTCCTTGTGGCAAGGGATCCTGGATATCCTAGTACTCATCCCGGTTCTCCTGGCCCAAGTGTGTTGTTACTGAGGGGTGCATGCCTCTGGACAGTCTCCCCCACCACGGCTCTCACAATCTTTCCTCCCCCTCTTCCGCTCAGTTCCCTGAGTCGTGGTGGGTGAGTAATAAGGCTGCTTTAATGTTGCGAGCTTAGGGGTCATTGTGTCGAAAATCCTTGGTTTCTGTCTCAATGGCCTATCCTGTGTTGATTGAATGACTGTGGTTATAGGTCCCTTGTTCATCTGTCATTGTCTGCTGGGTTCCCTATAGATCCTCCCCGATATGACTGTGGTGGCTCCTCTCTTGCCAGGATCTCATCTCTACCTTAGACATCTGCTGATCCGACTAAGAAAACATTTCCTTTGCTTTGGTAGAGGGCCACTATGGTTCAATGAGAACTTGGAATTAATCACACTAATAATTGCTTTTGTGGATCCTCTGTGTTAATGAATTATATACTCTTTTCTTTTTCTTTTAAATATATTTGTTTATTTGCAGCATAAAGAAAGAGAGAGAGAAAGAATGAGAGAGAATGGTGTTACCAGGACCTCTTGCTGCTATTAACGAACACCGGGTGTATGTACCACTTTGTGCATCTGGCTTTATGTGTGAACTGGGGAATCAAACCTGAGTTGCCAGACTAGGCAAGCAAGTACCTTTAATTGACAAGCCATCTCCCCAGCCCAATATCCTCATTTCTTACTACAAGGTCACATAGTCATACATGCAGGCATCTGTAGGCCATTTTTTTTCCTGCAGAAAGGAAAGGAAGTACAAGAAGTAATTTCTCTTTTTCTGCTTTCCCTTTCCTTTTTCTTCTTTCCTTCTTTCCTTTCTTCCTTTCTTCCTTCCCTTCCTCCCTTCCTATCGCTCTTTCTTTTTTCCTTTTTAAAAATTTTATTTCTTCATTTTGTAAGCAGAGATAGGAGGCAGAGAGAATGGGCACACCAAGGCCTCCAGCCACTGCAACCACTTTGTGCATCTAGCATTATGTGAACAATGCGGAATCGAACCCCAGTCATTAGACTCTTCAGGCAAGGGCCTAAATGGCTGATCTTTTTTTCTTAAGGCAGGGTTTTACTACATAGCCCTGACTGACCTAGAACTGATTATAAAGACCTAGCTGGCACTGAACTCCCAACAATTCTCCTGTCTTTGTCTTCTGAGTGCTTGGATCATAGGCTTATATCATCATGCCTGCAGGGAGTAGTGTCTTCATTACAGCATTTTTTTGCTCCCTGGAGAGGTTGAGAATGTTCAAAACCATTGATTTCTGACTCAGATTTATTTAATAATTATTCGCTCTGTTGATGTCTCTTTTCTCATATTTTACTTTAAATGACAAGAAGAAACCAAATAATATCAATTTTTTCTTAAAAATTGCTTTTGCTATATTACTGAGCTCATTAAGTACATACTTTGCTTTCAATGTGACTGCAAGTGACAAAGTGACAATGTCACTGAATGTTTTGCTTCTACATAACGAGCATCCTTTCCCCTTCATTTCTAATAGCTTACTCTTCACTGGGCTACCCAAGGCAATTTGGGATATTAAAATCCTTAAAATTGTTATCCACTTTGAAACTTTAAAGATGCTCTGACACTTTTATATATTTATAAGCAGTGCTCCACTCTCTAGGGCCCAAACCTTTAGTACTTATGTACGTCTATATAATGAAGAGCCCCAGATATAAAGCTTGAAATTCCAGTTTCAAGTGGCACAGTTCCTATTTGCATTTGCAGCTCAGCTAGGTTCTCTTTCCAGATCTTGCATAGGGTGCCATCATCTCAAGGCTTGACAGGGGAACAATCTGCATCCAAGCTCCTGTCTGTGCTTGCTAGGACAGAGTTTCTCACACGGTTTTTCAGGACATTAATGGTTGTTAGTTAGAGCCTACCATCACTTCTTTTTCACATGATCTCCCCACTGGGAATCTCACAACACAAATGTCAGAGCTGTTTATGCTCTAATCTTAGAAAAGCCATTCAATTATGCTTGCTTTACTGTATTCATTAGAAAAGAATAATCATATCCAACTCACATGCTATGGAGGTAATTAAACAACAATATAAAACCAGGAGAGGATCATTGAGTTCCATTTTAGAAGGGGTCTATAATAGTAATAACATTGATCCAAAATAGAACAAAAAGATAAAACAAAATTTTGTAAAAAATAACACATCAGCAGTGAGGTGTGGGAGAACTCTTTACATGTGCAAAAGGAGAGGGGAAGGTGGAGAGATACAAAAAAAACTCTGAAGGAATAATGGCTCCCAATTTGCTCAAAGCTATGAAACTAGACACAATGCTTATATAAACTCAAGCACAGCATAATAAAATTTCTTAAAACTAATGATAAAGAGAAAATATTAAACACAGAGAAAAGACACTATAATGTTTTATACATTAAAACAAAACTAAGGACAGCTGAGTTTTCATTAGAAGAAATACAACTGAGACGACACCAAAGCAACATCTTTAAAGTGTGGAAAACTGTCAATTTACAACTACATACCAAGTGAAAATACTTTTCAAAAACCAAAAGCAGAGGATTATGGGTCTTCTGCTTCAAAGAAGTTAGAGTAGACCTATTGTGTTGCTAAGCACAACTATGCCCTTGGGGACCAAGTGAAGAGTCTGGATTTCTACTTTTCTGTTATGTTGCATGTACCATCATTGGAGTTCAAGAAGCCAGAAATCCAGAGATGCTGAGGTGTTCAGAGAAAAAAAAAAGTCCTATTCCCTTGAGGAAAGGACCAGAAAATGGGCAGCGTAATAAGACAGAGAGAGCACTTTTACATAATTAACGTTCTACATCAACCAAAGGCTACTGAAAAAAAAAAAATCTTTGATGCTACCTTTATGTGAACCAGCAATGGCTGAGTGGGAAGCCTATATTTCTAGATTCACCAGGTAATAGACGTAACCTATCCCATCCTGCTAGGGAGGTTCAGAGTAACCACATAGGGATTTCACATTGGCTGACTTATAACAGTTCCTTTCATAGTGTCAGTGGGGAATAAGTGAAAAGGCTAGATTTCTACAATACCCAACTGTAATAGGTGGCAATCCCTTTTTTCCATGGGGCTTATTGAAGAGTTAATATTGCAATAACTAGTACCAAAATCACCTTCACCTGTGGTATCACCAAAAGTCACATGTACAGGTGTAATAGGGCACTCATAGGTTTCTCACTATGTATCAGTGAAAACTCAATAGAGAGATTAAATTCCATTTCCATTCATAACTAATGAATACTTGCCACTATTGTGTGTCAATGGAGGTTGAGTGGGGAACCTGAACAACCAACTATCCTCACAGGAAAGTGCATAGAAGAGCACAAATCATTGCTTTCCCAAAGAATACAGCTAGAGGTTTAAATTATATCTAAATGATATCTTAGACCATAATGTCTGAACTATCCAGATTTTAATCAAAATAATTTGTCATGCCAAAAAGTTAGGAAAATTTTAAATCAAATGTAAACATCAATTAATAAATGCCAGCATCAAGATGACAGACATTTCAGAATTATCTGACAGAGAATTTGGAACATTCATCATAACATGTTTCAATGAGCTATTACAAAGATGATTGTAATTAATGTAAAAAACAGAGTCTCAGGAAAGAAGCAGAATATCCAAATGAAACTTTGAAAAACAAAACAGGGGCTTAGGAGATTGCTCAGTGGTTAAAGGCATTAACTTGCAAAGCCCACAGGCCTAGGTTCAATTCCCCAGTCAACTATATAAAGTCAGATGGGCATTTGCACCAGCAGGAGAACCTACTGTTTGTGTGTGTGTGTGTGTGTGTGTGTGTGTGTGTGTGTGTGTGTGTGTGTCCAAATAAAATTAATTAATTAAAAAAATATAAATATCAACAATGACAAACAAAGCAAACACCTCCAAGGATAGGTTCAACATCAGAATGGGTGGGGTAGAAGAAAGAAGCAGTGAACTGGAAGCTAGAATAACAGAAATTTAACCAATATAAACAAAAAAGAGAAAATATTTGATGGAAAAAAAAAAGAACAGAGCCTCAGATTACCTAACAGCAAAGACTCGAAACATATGCAGCTGGGATCTAATCAAGCTAAAAAGCTTCTGTACAAACAGTCCATACTCAAAGTCAATAGACCACCATCAGAATGGGAGACAATCTATGTCAGCTATTCCACGGATGGAGGCTTAATATCTAAAACCTACAAAGAACTCAAAAAATTAAATAATAAAAAAATCAAACAGCCCTCTCACAAAATGGGGCACTGAACTCAACAGGGAATTTGCAGGAGAGGAAATACAAATGTCCTACTCTCATTTAAGAAAATGTTCAATGTCACTAATCATCAGGGAAATGCAAATCAAAACAACAATGAGATTCCATCTCACTCCAGTCAGAATGGCAATCATTAAAAAATCCAGTGACATTAGATGCTGGTGAGGATGTAGGGAAAAAGGAACCCTCGTTCACTGCTGGCAGGGATACAAACTTGTACAACCACTGTGGAAAGCAGTGTGGAGGCTCCTGAACAGGATGGATATAGAGCTACCAGAGGACCCAGCTATCTCTCTACTGGGCATCAACCCCTAAGATTCCTCACTGAAGCACAAAGACATTTGATCAACCATGTTTACATCAGCTCAATTAGTAATAGCAAAAATTGGAATCAACCCAAATGCCCATCAATGGATGAATGGATATCAAAGTTGTGGTACATTTACACTATGCAATTCTACACAGCTGAAAGGAAAAACAACATAATGAAATTTAAAGAAAAATGGATGGACTTGGAGCAGATCATTCTTAGCGAACTCACACAAGAGCAGAGAGCCAAGTGCCGCATATTCTCCCTCATATGTGGTTCCTAACCAGGTTAAACTTGAATATAAAGAAAAACTGTCAGTGAATTGAGAGATTGTAAAAGGGGAGATGGAAGGAATTGGGGGGGATGGGAGGGAAGTAGGACTTATACAATAAACTAAGAATAAATCGACACCATAAAGTCCTGTCATATAGTAAGCTCCTGAGGAAGTTGTGGGCACCACCTGATATGTTTTGAAGTCAGGCATGGTGATACCTCCTGAGTAGGATTTTTTTTTAAACTTAAAAGGGATTTATTTGTGATTTCCTATATATATTTAGCTTGTAAATACAAGACTGTAAATGTATTAAGAGACAATTTCTGTTAAAGTTTTCATTGTGTTTCACTTCAAGTACTGCACAAGTTAAAATCTGATAAAGGATTTACATTCAGTTATCTGAAACTCCCCATCTCAGACTTTTGTTTT
>PVHP010034632.1:0-18964 GCA_004024765.1 Zapus hudsonius
ACACTAGACGAGGGGGTTGGCCCATAATAGACATCCAGAGACTGTGGCCATGATTTTAGCACTCATGAGCAGCCTCACTTCAGCCAGACACTCTACCACAATCCACACAGCTTGTCACATGCTGTTTCAGCCTCTTTAGTCAGAGTCCCAGGATGATCTCTCTCCATTGTACAAACATGCTCATATCCACTTCAAGACAAGCTTAATGCAAACTACTGCATAATGTTTTGATTCAGTCCTTCTCAAGTAGGTTCTTCCAACCCAACCTGCCTTTGGGCTATGTCCTGAGCACCCAAGGACTCATCTCCAGAAATCCTGACATGTCAACTCCTCAATTAAAACCTTCCCAATTAAACAGAAGGGACTCCAATTCCACTCCACAATGGGTGAGTGGTAAGAGCTCTCCCAGTTTCCTGTGTGAGCTGAGCTAGCCAGTTCCCTCCTGTCAGCTGGGCAGGCTGGAAGTGAGTTCTTCCAGGCAGGTGCTCAAGATGTTGGTCCCCTCCTGCCCTCCGTGCTGCTCTCAGCTTGGTGAACAGCCCACCTGTCAGTCCTTAGCCTCAGTGCTGCGCTCAAGGGCAGAGCCCTTTATCTGAGTGCGTCCCTTAGCACAGCCCAGCACAAGGCTGCAGGCGGAAATAAAGCGTGCATTTAGATGACAATGATCAAAGCACCTCCAGCAAGGCACGGCAGCTGCCACCAGATGACTCAGACTTCTCTGCAAAATGGCTTAATTTAGCACCTTTCAGTCATCTAAAGAACAGACTCTGAGTAAAGGACAAAGTGAACAGAACACCCTTTAATTGGCTTAGCCCCCAGTGACCCTTTAAGGTCAGGAGGCTCTCTCTCCAGTACAGAGAATCTCTCCTGCTGCTCCCCAGTCACCAGGGGGAGCCAGGGAAGACCCTGCAGCACCCAGGGAGAGGGAGAGCTGAGCTCCAGGACAGCCTTGGTCACAGAGACCTTGGAGTTGGTGCTTCCCTCCTTGGGCCTTGTTTTCCTCATCTGGAGAGTGGTGGTGGCAGTGGTTTTAGAAGCTGGCAGGGTATCCTATCTACCCACAAAGCAAAGGGCATTACAAAGAAATCCTCAGTCTCAGGTCCACTCTTGGGGATTCTGATTCTGCAGGTCTGGGGATGGGTAGACACTATGATTTCTATATGTGCTGCCCATTTCAGCAAGTGCTGCTGGCAGCCATAAATGCCAACGACATTGGATTCTCAGTTCACTGTTCCATTCAGACAACTGCTTCTTCCAAGTTCTAAAACCAATTAGATCATGTGAGCCCCCACCCCTCCTCTCCCTCTGTCTTTAGGAGAGCCGAAACTGGACAATTTCCAAGCACATTGCATGGTAGCTTACCACATTCATGAGAACCCAAAGAATTTTGAAATCAAAGATTGGCTCATAGAACTAAATAGCTTCTCACAGGGTCCACTGAAGAGGTAATCTTATGACAGAACGCAAGATCAAGAGCAGGAACTCCTTCCAGAGCCAGCATGCAGCGCCAATGGGGAAGAGGAAGGCCCAGGGCGAATGATCAGGCCTGCTTTGCAACATGTGGGGCATTCTTCTGAAGAAAGCACGTTAGGTGGATGGGTGGCTCATGTAATCCCAGCACTTGGGAGGCTGAGGCAAGAACTGCTGTGAGTTTGAGCCCAGAAAGGGCTACATAGCAAGACTGTCTCACAAACAAACAAATAAACAACCACCTGTGGTATGCCTGAATTTGCTTATCAAGAGCTTAGATGTTTAGTGAAAAGTCTCACCAAGGTAAGAACTAACCCAAGAACATGTTTATTTTATAAACTGAGAGCCAGTATTTACTGAAGGCTTACTATGTGCCAGGCTCTGCTAAGCACAGTATACATAATGCCCCACTTTATTCATGGAGATGACACTATACTAATACTTTTCTTAGTATTTTCTTCAAAACTGACATTCATAGAGCTAGTCAAATCCAAGCACATATGCTTCTGGAAATCATGCAACCTTAATACCTAATGTAAATGAACAGGAAGGGTTGGCGAATCTGACAACTTCCTCCCTTTCCCTCCCTTCCGAGACAGGGTCTCATGGAACCCAGGCTTGCCTTGAATACTCTATGTAGGGAGGATGACTACCAACCATCCGACCCTCCTGCCTCTACCTCTTGAGTACTGAGATTAGATGTGTGTGTGACCATCTCCAGTTTTTGCAGTGGTGGGGATTGAACCCAGGGCTTCATGTATTCTAGTCAAGCACTTTGCCAGTTGAGCTAAATATTCAGTTCCCAAATCTGCCATTTTTTGAAGCATCTATGAATTAGAGACAAAAATATACCCTTTCCAAAATCTTAAGTTGAAAAGAAAGAGTTTGGGCAGAAGTATCCTGTGGAGGTAGATAATGTTGTGCCCAGAAGCCATAGATTATTACTTGAAAAATTTAAGTGCCAGGTAGAGGACACCTTCTAAGAAGTTGTTGCCAGGGAAGTCCATGATGCCTCCAAAACCTTACAGGTTATTGCCAAGGCTCTTGGATGCCCAGCAGAACTAGATGGTAAGACCCTACTGCTGAAGACGTGGATTGCAGATCTTTATGTCACTGAGAAATGAAGCCGGAGCTGGCTGAAGCCTCTTCCCTGTGGACTAGCTGTTAGGTACTAGAAAGACCTATGCAGCCTGTTGGGGGAGAAAAGTCATCAACAATCTTCACCAGCAGTGTACTTTGCAGGCTTTATGACTGGTCAGTCAGGCCAAATGTACCAACTAGTGTAATGGTGGCATGTCTGTTATGCAAGAAATCAGTTGCTCTCTGATTGGATTTGAGGCTGGCTCCACTGAAGGGAATCATGTCTAGTACTGAAAACTTAGTCAAAAGCTTAAGGTTGGGGAGGTCATGAGCCCTAGAGGAAAACTACTACTGTTGTTTGGCTAAATGGATACATTATACCCACCAAACTGCCCTCTAAATACTTATGTTTATGTCCATGTATTAATGCAACTCTCACTTTTGGTTAGAGAAGCTTCTCTTTTCAGATGGTGGTGACCACTGGGATGACCCAAAACTCAAAGTGATGAGAAGTGACAGTGGAGTGTTCAAGCACTAAATGAAGCATCTCTATGATGCTCTCCAAGGCTCAGGGTCCATTACAGAAGAGGTGGAAGAAGAAGTGTAAGAGCCAAAGGAAAAGCAGGAGTACGTAGAATACTGCCTTCCAGATACAAAGTGGCCTTGATATTCATGACCTCACAGTGGCTGGCACTACCTATATAAGGCCTGCATAACAGGAGGGAAAATGATGATATCAACATAGAAGAGAGACTAACTGGGAAGAAGAAGGGATTCAGTGGAGGGGAGACTTGGAAGGAAGAAAAAAATGGGAGGGGACTATGATATATTGTCTATATGTATGAAGGTTGTAAATACAAAATCCAAAGAGAATTCTCAAGTTGCCCAGGAGAACGTGGATGCATGGGAAGAGGCGCAAGAGAATCTCACTCCATTCTGGATGCTGATATCCTCGAATGTGCCCTTGAAAGTGAGTTTCCTACTTGGCTGTGGTTCCCATCAGCTATACATGGTAGGTATGCTGTGAGAACTAAGCAGAAGTCCGTGAGGCAGCTTGGATCTCCTCACAGAGAAGAGCCCAGTGAGTGAAGCCTGGAAGTACTGCTTGTCCTTGAAGGGAAGGGCTGCAGCTGAGCAGAGCTAGACTCCCTCCACTGCTCTCTCAGCTCTCCACAGTGTGCCCTGCCGATCCATCTGTGACCAGGCTATACACTTTCATCACATTACCTCAGGTGGAATTTGAAATCAAGTCAGCTTGAGTTCCTTACAAAGAGACTTGGCTTCTAAAACAGTGAAGTAACTGCTAGCAACACACTCTGATGGTGATGGCAGCCCCCCCCCCCAAGGTATGTAGTGAATAACGAGTGACCCAAGACTATTCTTTGTTCAATGTGGCTCACAGAAGCCAAACAGTTCGAATCTAAAGCATTACTGAAAAAGTGTAGACCAAAGTTGTTGGGGCTGAAGAGATACCCATCTCTGGACGAATACACATCAAAGTTGTGGAACATTTACACAATGAAATTTTACTGAACGGAAAAGAAAAATATCATATCGAAATTTAGAAAAAAATGGTCTGACTTGGAAAAGATCTTACTAAGCGAACTCTCACAAGAACAGAGTCAAATGCCACATATTTTCCCTCATATGCTGTTCCTAACCAGGTTAACTGCAAACTCCATGCAAACCAGTCTCAGGAGAACTGATAGTTTGTGAAAGAGGGGAGGAATGGGGTGGGGAGGGGATGACTTAAGCATGAAGCTAAACCTAAACCAAAAATAATTTGAAATCATAAAATCTTCACTTGCATACTGTAACCTATCGACAAGTAGTGGGCATTGTCTGGCAAGAGGGGCCGTGAATAGAAGGGGAGAGAGTCTAAGCCCATGAAAAATTGATCAGTCCTGCAACTCCTGGCCCCAGTCACTGGCTCCTTCCCCCACTGAGCTGTTGACTAAAGTGACCCATGAGGTCCCAAAAACAAGACAGGATTCTGTCAAGGCTCTTAAATACCCACCCCAGGCCTGAGGTAAGATCCTGTTGCTGAAGAAACCACAGAAAGCCATCTATCAGCACCGAGAGACCCTGCGAGGTCCAGAATGGTAACGAGCCCCCTCCCTTCGCCAGATGGTAGTAGATGCAGTGCTGGAAGGCACTGCATAAGCTGCCAGGAGAAATTGGTCAACAATAGTTAGAGTAAACAGAGACCACTGATATAAAACCCAGTCTGCTGCCATGAGTAGGCTGACCACACTTCCATTTGGGAGAGAACAATGAACCAAGAAGTGATCAATTGTGCAATGGAGGCGCCAAAGCCTAGGGGAAGTAATCAACAATTTTTAATTTGGCCAAGTAATCCACTCAGTGACAAGGAGCCCTTAACTGGAATTGGGACTCAGGGTGAAATCTTGGGCTCCCAAAGAGAAATTCACTTTACAACAAAGAGGCTACTTACAATAGAATTTTGCCCCTAAGACCTCAACAATAAAACAGCCTTAATACTCACCCACCATGACTCAGGTGATTGAGCAGAAGAGGTGGAGGAAAGATTGTAAGAGCCATGGTGGAGGAGAATATCCAGAGATATCGCCTCCCTCAGTAACAACATACAAATGGGAGTGGAACTGGGTTGACTCCTAGGCTATCCATAACCACCTACCCCATGGACTGAGCCAGTTTGCCCACAGAGGAGGATATCCAGCTAATTGGGGACAGGGAGGAGGGAAATCATAGAATTAGGGATACCAACACATTATTTGCTCATTCAGTGTATCTAATTATGGATAATAAAGATATAATTAAATTTTAAAAATTATTGGAGCTGGAGAGATGGCTCAGTAGATAAAAAGTATTTGCTTGCAAACCCTGATGGCCCAGGTTTGATTCCCTAGTACCCACACAAAGCCAGATACACAAAGTGGCACATGCACTTGGAGTGGCAAGAGGCCCTGGAATGTCCATTCTCTCTCTCTTCTCTCTCTCTCTCTCTCTCTCTCTCTCTCTCTCTCTCTCTCTCTCTCTCTCACACACACACACACACACACATACACACACATACACACACACACAAATAATGGTTACGGAAAGACAATAAGAAAAAATTGTTTTCCATGGGGTGTAATGGCACACATTTTATTCCCAGCACTCAGGAGGCAGAGGTAGGAGGATCACTGTGAGTTCCAGGTCAACCTGGGACTACAGAGTGAGACCCTACTTTGAAACACCCACTCCCTAAACAAGAGACCTATCACCACAGCAAGCCAGATAACCCATGAATGATCAATGGAGACAGATACCAACAATACCCAACACAATCCAAAGCAGAAGTCTAGAGACACTTAAGATCTCAACAATAAAGCAGACTTAAAACTCACCTACTATGACTGAGCGGAAGAGGAGACGGAAAGATTGTAAGAGCCATGGTGGAGGAGAATATCCAGAGACACTGCCCCCCTCAGCAACAACACACAACAGGGGGGGAAAAACCTGGCTACCTCTTGTGGAATCCATTACTCCCTACCCCATGGACAGATCCAGTATATCCACCAAGGAGGGGCCCCAGTGGGTTGGGGTCAGAGAGGAGGTAAATGGGGGTACCCTCACAAGACTTGCTCATACAATGTATCAAATTATTGATAATAAAGATATTTTAAAACTGTTTTGTTAAAAATATTGAAAATATCTTACTAAGCGAACACTCAAAAGAACAGAGATTTGAACGCCGCATACTCTCCCTCATATGCGGTCCTTAATCAGGAAAACTGTTAAGAAGTGAGATGTTATGAATGAGGGGTAAGGGAAGGGGGGAGGGGAATGGCTTAAGCAGGAGGCCAATCCAAATTAGCTTCAAAAACATATAATCCTCATGAGCATACTGTAACCTAAAGAGTAAATAGTGGGCGTCAACTGGCAAGAGGGGTCATGAGTAGCAGGGGAGAAAGTGTCTAAGTCTGTGAATAATTGAGCAGTCTGAAAGCCCCAGGTCCTAGTCACCGGTCCCTTCCCTCACTGAGCTGTTGACCAAAATGACCCATGAGGTTCCAAAAACAAGACAGAATTCTGTCAAGGCTCTTGAACGCCCTCCCCAGGCCTGAGATGAAATCCTGTTGCTGAAGAAACCACAGAATGCCATCGATCTTCATCAAGAGTCCCAGAGAGGTCTGGAATGGTAACCAACCCCCAGATGGCAGTTAGTGAAGGGCTGGAGGGCACTGCACAAGCTGCCAGGGGAAACTGATTGGCGATAGCTGGAGTAAACAGACCATTGGCATGAAACATAGTCTGCGGCCATGAATAGGCTGGATACAGTTCCTACTGGGAGAGAACAGCAAACCAAGAAAGGAGCACTTGTGCAATGAAGGAGCCTGGGCCTGGGGGAGATAATCAACAGCCATTAAATTCGGCCAAATATTCCACTCAGTGAGGGGGAACCCTTGATTGGAAATGGGGATTTAGGGCAATATGCACCGGATCCCATACTCTTGGGCTCCCAAGAAAAGATGCACTATGCGAACATCTGACAGGGAGGCTACTAAAAATAGAAACTAGGTAATCCAGAATGGTGTATATCTGTTAACCTATACTGTTCTCACTCTCCGATGGAGATTGTGTTTGTATTTTTCAGGATATAGTGAGTGAGCTGTGGCCCATATAACCCTACCACCTGACAGCAGGCAAAAAGATGAGATCATGGCAAGAGATGAGCCACCACAGTTATATTGTGGAGGATCCATATAGAACCCTGCAGAGAAGGACGGGATGAACAAGGGACCCATAGCCACAGCCATTCAACCAACTCAGGATAAGCCAAATGTGTTTGTGTTTTTCAGGATGCAACGAGAGAGCTGTGTCCCATCTAACCCTACCAACCAACCGTAGGCCGATGGATGAGATCCTGGCAAGAGAGGAGCCACCACAGTCATATCGGGGAGGATCCATAGGGAACCCAGCAGACAATGACAGATGAACAAGGGACCTATAACCATAGTCATTCAATCAACACAGGATAGGCCATTGAGACAGAAACCAAGGATTTTTGACACAAAGACCCCTAAGCTCACAACATTAAAGCAGCCTTAATACTCACCCACCACGACTCAGGGAACTGAGCGGAAGAGGGGGCGGAAAGATTGTGAGAGCCGTGGTGGGGGAAACTGTCCGGAGGCATGGCACCCATCAGTAACAACACACTTGGGCCAGGAAGACCGGGCTGAGTACTAGGATATCCAGGATCCCTTGCCACAAGGACTAATACAGATAGCCCACGGAGGAGGATATCCAACTGATCAGGGATTGGGGGGGCGAATTGGGGAATTCGGGATAACAACGCATTGTTTGCCCACTAAAAAATGTAACTCATTATGGACAATATATATTTAAAAAAATATTGAACATAGTTTTTAAACTTCATGGAGAACTCTAGGTTCTGTCTCCCCATGCTGTTTTCCTGCCCTGTGTGATTGCTCTGTCCCATTACACAGCGCTTGACATTTACACAGTGTTTTACAATCTTTTTATTATCTGTTGCTCCCAGCACCCTATGAATGGGGCCTGGGGACTGATAACCACTCTCCAGGTGAGGAAATAGTCATGAGTCCAAGGAGCTGGTTGACATTATGAGAATGCTCTTTTCTTTCATATATGGCACCCCTCCCTTCCATGGTGCGCACACACAGAAACCTGTAGCATAAAGGGTTTCTCTTTTAATGGACTCAGAATTACATTACAATTGAAAGAGCTATGTTCCTCCAGGTCAGCATGCCATGAGGCAAGATCTCCAGGGTACATGTTCCTTAGACATGGTGAGGCCCACAATTCCCACACCACCTGCCTCTTCTTGTTCACATGTGCTGGACCTAAATTGTTTTTGTTTTTTAATATATATTTTACCCCCATTTGCCTCCTCCCTGTCCCCAACCCACTGGGGGTTCTCCTCAGTGGGCGCACTGGATCAGCCCAAGGGATAGGGGGTCATGAATAGCTCAGGAGGCAGCCAGAATCCCCCCCCATTTGTGTGTTGTTGCTGAGGGGGGCAATGTCTCTGGCTATCCTCCCCCACCATGGCTCTTACAGTATTTCTGCCCCCTCTTCCGCTTAGTTCCCTGAGACATGGTGGGTGGATTTTAAGTCTAGACCTAAATCCTGTTCTCTTCAGCACCTAGCACATGCTCACGACTGCTGTTAGAGGCCTGGGAGATCTGAGCTCTTCAGGAGCTCAGCAATCTCAGACCTCTGGAGTGGAGCTATGGGGCCCTGAGGCTGGCTTCCTCCTGGAGGTTGGAGATTATTCCAGGGCAGTGAAGTAGATCATTGAATGTCTTCATGGTGTATACCAAGGGGAATTCTGTTTGTCCCCACCCAAGAGCTGTCTTCCCCTCCCCTCAAAAGACACAGTCCTTAATACATAAAGCCATCCCTTCCTGCCAACTCCTTGCTCACCATCCTTCTCTTTCAGCTTACCTACTTTCGGCTCACCTCCGTTGTCCAAGGGTCAAAGGTTCTAGGTAACAGGAGTTTTTTAGGTGAGACTACAAGGGGGGTGACAATAACAAACACAGTAACAACACTTTGACTAAGATTAAGCACCACCTTGTTTTTTTTTTTTTTTTGGAGATAGGGTCTTACTATGTACCTCACCATGGAACTCAATATGCACACTAGGCTGGCCTTGAGCTCATGGTCAATCTTCCTGCTTCCCACTGCATAGTGCTAGGATGACATGCCTGGTGTCCATCCATTTTATGGAATGCTGACTATATGCCAGACCCTGACCTAAGTTAACAATGTGTAAATAAACTAAATTTACAAGGTGTCACACAACTTTATGGGCACATCGCCAAGTTATTCCAATTTACAAACAAGGAAACTGAGGCCGGAAAGGTAAATTGACTCATGCTACATAGCTAATCAATTGTACCTCAGATCCCTCTCTATGCATCAGCATATCAGAACAAGCTGGACAGGTGTGCTACCAGGATTAGGCTGAACAGGTAACAGGCTGCCTATAACCAAGGCAGATGTGGATTCCAACTAGAGTGCAACATAAACATCTAACTCCAAGTGTGAATAAGACATGGCATTTGCTTAAAAGTAGGGAACTAAAAGAGGGAAGCAAGATATCAAAAAACAACAGCAGCCCTGAGGTTTTGTGGCAGCTTCCAGGGAAGACAGAGCTGGTATAGCTAGCCCTGCTCTCAGCTGAGGCTCAGGCCAACAGAGGGCCCAGCAGGAACTAGCAAGGCTGCAGTGGGGTTTTAAACTCTTCCAAGAACATGCTAAGCACAGCCTTCCCAAAAAAACCTGTCAGGAAAGAACAGCTCACTACTGTAGGTGAAGGTCAGGTTAGGAGGATTTACAAGTGGTCAGGCACATCCTTGACTGAGCTGTAATGGATTAAAAAATGGCATCCCCTGTGTTGAGACTTGAAAGTGGTCACCTTGGTCATAGCTCAGTCCTAGGTTGACTCTGGACAGTGCCACTCTGAGTTCTGCAATCTGCAGACTGGTGGAAGGGACAGGGGTATGTGGGCAACAGAGAAGGCATGGAGCTAGAGCCCCCTTGGGGCAGTAACTAGTTGTTTCTTCTTCAGTGCAGGTTGGGAATAGGTGACCTTGGATATTATTTCCAGCCATAACATTTGAAGACTCTCACTCCCTTGGCCAAACACTGATTCATGCCAGACAGCAAAGCCTAAGCCTGACACATGCTGCCGCAGCCTGAGAACCATGTGGAGACTTCCCAAGCCTTTTCAAAACTCTGAGCTGGGATCTCACAAGGGTACTCATCACCCACCTGGGGCCTGGCAGCAAGCTCTAGAACCCGTAGGCACAGTATCAAATCTATGCCTGTGAAAATATGTATGAGGTACTCATTGTACCTGAACACACCCTAATGAGGCCTTCAAGGTGTTCAATCATTTACACATCCATGCTTTTTATGCTCTTCCCTCTGGAATCCAATAAGATGGGCATGGGAATTAATCATTCAATGAAGAATATATTTTATCGAGCCCCACCTACCCTGCACCTTATACACAATTGTGTAATCACTTCCAAGACAGAAGCAACAGGAAGGTTCACAAAGCTTAGAATAGTGCTGCCTGTGGAGACGATTCTGACTTGATTTCAGTGTGAGAAGAGAGGGGAGGGCTGAAGGAGAAGGGAGAGCAGATATGTAAGTAGAGGAGCAGAATACTGGGGGTCTGTAAGGGGAGCGGATGCAGGAGAGGAGGGGTGAAAGGAGGGGTGATCACATTTTAAGGTTTATGAATATGGAAGCCTACTTTTTTGAAGTATGGTCTCACTCTAGCCTAGGCTCTCCTGCAACTCATTCTGTAGTCCCATGTTGGCCTTGAACACCCTTGAACTCCCGAGTGAGTGCTGGGATTAAAGGCATGTGCCGTCACACCCAGCAAAACTTACTTCTTTGCTGACAATATATATGTTAGAAAAGAAAAAGTTTGGGCAGAAGTATCTTGTGGAGGTGGATAATGTTGTGCTTAGAAGCCATAGATTATTACTAGAAAAATTTCAGTGACAGGAGTGGGATATCTTCCAGACAGGTGTTGGTCAGAAAGGCTCCCGATGCCCCTTAACATTACAGGCTGTTATTGCCAAGGCTCTTGGTTGCTCACCAGAACTAGATGGGAAGACACTATTGGTAAAGATTAAGCTGGAGCTCCTCCCTATTGACTAGCTGTCAGGATGCTGGAAAGAGCTATGCAGCCTGTGGGAGGAGAAAAGCCATCAATAGTGTGAACAGCAGTGGACTCTGCAAGCTTTATGACTGGCCAGCCAAGCCAAATGAATCAACAGGTACAATGGTGGCATATGGGAAACCAACTGTTCTCTGGCTACACTTGAGGCCCATTCCCCAGGAGGAACTCCTGCCTGGTACTGAAAACCTAATCAAAAGCCTATGGCTAGGGAGGTCATATGGCCTAGTGGGGAACTACTGCTATCATTTAGCTAAATGGATATATTATATCCACCAAACTGCCCTCTAAGTACTTATGCTTATGTACATATAGTAATGCTACTGTAAATCTTGGTTTTCAGATGACAGTGACCACTGAGAAGTAACAGTGGAGTGCTCAGCACTAAGTGACGCATCTCCATCATACTCTGCAAGGCTCAGTGACCATTGTGGAAGGGGTGGCAGAAAGAATGTGAAAAAGAAAGGAAGAAGAGGGTGCTTACCATACTGTCTTCCAGTCACAAAGTAACCTTGATATTCATGACCTCACAGTGGCTAACACTACCTATACAAGACATGCATAATAGGAGGGAAGAAATGATGACATCAAAATAGAATTAGAAACTAGTTGGAAAAAAGGGATTCAATGGACAAGGGATTTGGGAGGTAGAAAAAGGGGTGGTTGGAGGAGATTATAGTCAATAAAAATGTTAAAAAATAAAAATAAATGACTAAAAAAGAACCTGCAGGAAAAGACAGGCCTCTGAGACAGACATTTGAATGACATTTGCCTCTTAAATGCAATTGTCTAATCTGGAAAATCAGCCAATATGGCAATCTCTTCAAAGGTTAAGTGTCATTCAAGAGAATTGTAGTATTGAAAATTGAACCTAGGGCTTTGCGCATGCCAGGCGAGTGTTCTACCACTAACTACAACCCCAGCCCTTCAGTTTCTAAAAACACAGAATACCTCACCCAGAATTATAATAGTTCTTGAGCACAGTGATGTGTTTTTAAATCCTTGTGTGATGTATATGTGGGCTGTCCCACACGCTCCACAACCTGCATGCAGACACCAGGCCTCAGCTTCCACCTTGTCTAAGGCAGGGTCTGTTGCTCACTGATATGAATGAGCACCAGGCCAGCTGGCCAGAGAGAGTCTAGAATTCTCCTGTCTCTACCTCCCACTTCTCCACAGGAGCACTGGGATTACAGACACCTGCTATGGTGTCCAGCTTTGACATGGGTTTTGAGGATCTGAACTCAGGTATTCATGCTTGCATGGCAAGTGCTTTACCTGCTAAGCCAACTCTTTAGACAGTCTTAATATGTGGTCTAGATTGGCATCAAATTCAAAATTCTCCTGCCTCAGCCTTCTGAGTACTGGGATTATAGGCATGTACCACCTGCCTGAGGATATATACTAATCTCAGCAGATTCAAAGGTGCCTCCCAAGTCACCTCTTTATTTCTCCATTCAGACTAATCTTAAACACAGGACAAGCCCTGTGGTATGTAACTCTCTACCATGTGTCTTTATTTCTTTGAGTAGCACCTAATAGGTTTTTTTTTTTTTTGGATTAGACTCTTACTCTGGAGCCCAGGCTGACCTTGAGTGCCTGATGATCTGGCAGCCACGGCCTTCTGAGCCAGCCACGCCTGGCTTTCCTAAAGCAGTTTTGTCTTTAAATCCTGCAACAGATGCATGAATAAATAGTGCGGTTACTTAAACCACATTGGAAAAATAAGTTTGTGAGGTCAAATATTCAAATCATCTAACAGTTCTAAAACAATCTTCATTTTTTATTGGACGTCTTTATTGTCCTTAATTAGATACATTGTATAAGCAAATCTTATGATGGTACCTCCATTTGCCCCCTCCCTGCCCCCAACCTACTGGGGGCTCTCCTCGATGGGCATACTGGATTAGTCCATGGTGTAGGGGATAATGAATAGCACAGGAGGTAGCCAGGTTCCTCACCTTTGTGTGTTGTTGCTGAGGGGGGTGATGTCTCTGGATTTTCTCCCCCACCATGGCTCTTACAATCTTTCCACCCTCTCTTCCGCTCAGTTCCCTGAGTCATGGTGGATGAGATTTAAGTCTACTTCATTGTTGAGATCTTAGGTGTCTCTGGATTTCTGCTTTAGGCTGTGTTGGATGCCGTTGGTGTCTATACCTGCCCCAAGCAAAAGGTAAGATCCCATTGCTGAAGAAACCACAGAAAGTCATAGTGCAGCACTGACAAAGCCTGTAGAGATCCAGAATGGCAACCAGCTCACAAATTGTAGCATGGGTAGTGCTGGTGGGTACAAGATGAGCTGCCAGGGGAAATTGGTCAACGATACTTGGAGAAAGCAGAGACCTCTGATATAAAATTTAGACCGGTGTCATGAAAATGCTGAACACTCTGCTTTATGAGCGAGAATAGCAAGTCAAGAAGTGATCATTTGTGCAATAGTGGCACCAAAACCTAGGGGAGTAATCAACAGCTTTCAAATTGGCCAAGAGATGTACTCTGACAAAGAACCCTTAACTGGAATTGGGATGCAGGGTATAATCAATCCTATGGGGACCAAAAACCTAGGCTCCAAGGGGAAATTCCCACTACCAGAGAACTACAGAGAGGCTGCTGCCTATAGAATCTGCCAAATTAGCAATGCGTGTCTCATTTAACCTACATTGATCTCACTCTGATGGAGATTCTGTTTGTTATTTTCAGAAGGCAGTGAGAGAGCTGTGGTCAATACATCTCCACCAACAAGCCACAGGATGATGGCGGACATCCCCGTAAGAGAAGAACCACCCTGGGCCTATTGTGTAGGCCCCAAATGAAACTTTTGAGAGAGTAGTGTGATAAACAAGAGACCTATCACCACAGTGAGTCAACGAACCCAGGATAGGTCAACGAGACAGACACAAACGATATCCAACAATCTTCCTTTTCACAGCTTTTGTTTCTTTACATTCTATGTCTAAGATCTGTATGGAAAAACCCACGGTGTGTTATAACATAGAAGCAATTCTTACAGAAGATGGAAAAGTAGATATTTTTAGCTCAAAATCAAAAGGCTATAAAATGTTATTTTCCTCAATCTGATCAAGAAATGAGGCATAAAATATTTTAGTTACAAGGGCCAAACCTGTAACATCCATTTCTTAATCCAGAAACACATGTAAAGCTCCTAAAAAGATGAGAGTTCTGTTTCAAAAGCATTAAGACCATCGGGGTACAGCTCACTGGAGCTCTAGCACCATGTGCATGAAGCCCTGGGTTCAATTCCTAATACTGGAAAAAAGTAGAAACAATTTGGGTAATATTTCAATTCCATATCTTTTTTTTAAGTTGAGACAGTTGATACTATTTTAATTGATAAGTCCCATTTGTTTTCCTCTCCTTTTTTCCATCTTTGTAATCAGACTGTTCTTTGTATATGATGATTTGTATATGATCATCAACTCGATGGGTTTTAGAATTACTATGGCATTTCTAGATGAGGTTAATTGAGGTTAGAAGACCCACTGAAAATGTGTGTGGCACTATTCCATGGGCTGAGGGCCCCGAGCAGCAAGATTCATGTGCTTCCTGACTGTAAATGCAATGTGACCAGCTGTCTTAAGCTCCCAACATCATGACTTCCCTGCCATAGTGGACTGTTGCTTTTAGCAGGAGACTTTGTCACAGCAACAAGAAATGTGGCTTAAAAATATGTAGGGCGAGGGAGTTATTGTGAGGAAGAGCACTGGCCTAGCAGCACAGAAGGAAAAGGAAGAGCAACAGATGTGAGTCAAGCAAGGACTGGGGGGCTGGGGCTGTCTCAGTGGGTAAAGTGCTTGCTTTACAGGCATTGACACCAGCTCTCATGTGAAAGGCAGTGCAGTGGTTACTGACTGTCATCCTACACTGGGGAGGTAGGGGCAGGAGGATCCCTAGGACTCACTAGCTACTTAGTCTAGCCTAATGGGTTAGCTCTGGGTTCAGTGATAGACCCTTATCTCAAAATATAAGGTAGAGAATGAGGAAGACAGCCAATGCTGACCTCTGGTCTCTGAATGCACATGAGCATGTACGCACACACAACACAGACACACAGACACACACACACACACACACACACACACACACACACACACAGAATAAAATGAGAGCCAAAAGCCCCTCAAAAAAAAACTGGGGAAGAGGGGCATTGGGGAACGGGGGATAACAACTTGTTGTCTGCCCATTAAATAATGTAACTCATTATGGACAATTAAAAAAAATAAATAAAAACACAAATATTAAAGATAAAAATGAAACATTGAAAAAAAAACTACTCTTGGGGCTGGAGAGATGTCTTAGCAGTTAAGGCACTTGCCTACAAAGTCTAACATCTCAGGTTCGATTCCCCAGGACCCATGTAAAGCCAGATGCATAAAGTGGCACATGCATCTGGAGTTCATTTGCAGTGGCTGGAGGCCCTGGTGCCCATTCTTCTCTTTTTCTCTCTGCTTACAAATAAAAAAAAGATTATTTTTGGGTTTTTCTATATGCTATTTTTCTATATGTTTAATAAAATCCCTTACATCCCCAATGCACAGTTATATATGTATGCACATGCTCTCTATAAAACAGACATATAATACATATTTTAATACACAGTTAATACCTATTTTCCTCAAAAGATTTACAGAATATATTCTTCTCCTTCTTCTTTTTTTACCCCAGATAGGGTCAGACATGCTGGTTTTAAACTTGTGGTCCTCCTGGTTCAGCCTCCCAAGTACTGGGATTACAGGCATGCATCTTCATGCCTGGATCAACACATATTGTTTTGCACCTTATATTTCACAACTAATAATTTATTTGTGGGATCATTTCATATTGGCTCACAAATTAGCTTCACTTTAAAAACGAGTTGCATAATATTCTGTTTCATAGGTCTCCAGAAGTCATTTCATTAATCCCCTGACAACATCCAAGCAGCCGCCCGTCCTCTCCTTTAATGCGGTATAACTGACACAACAAAGGACTGAATTTGGTAAGGCTGACAGATGTATATAATCAACACTGAACAGATCCACCAGCCCAGTCCCCTGGTGCCTTATGTAATCCCTTCCTTCCATTCCTTCCTCCCCCTCTTTTCCCCAGGCAACACCTGGCTTTATTATTATTTGCCACTTTGGCCAATGGGCATGACACAGAATTTTATGTAAATGGAATCACATAGTGTGCTCTGGTTCTTGTCTGGCTTCTTGCTGAATATGTCAAGAATCTGTTCATTTTTGTTTCTAGGGTATGCCACGGAGCGTTTATCTGGTTCTCAGTCATGGGAATTCTAGCTTGTTTCTAGTTCTGAGCAATTACAAGTACAGGCAATGACGGACATTCAGGTAGATGGACATCTGGGTTGGGAGGTACATATTAGAATACTGCTCTTTCCACAGAGCTCGCATGATCTTCCCCCCTCCCTGCAGGGTAGGAGAGTCATTTGAACTTCCTATGCTTACTTTGGAGTCAGCTCTCACCTAGAAGCTGACACGACAGACAGACTTTCCATCTTTTCTAACATGGCAGGTGCTTAGTGCTTGGACTCAGTGCTCAGACTGTCTCCCTAAGTGATGCTTTACCCATATGGCACACTTAGGTATGTTTTCATTTTTTTTTAAGAAAAAACTTCTAGATTTTGCTTTGATAAGTGATTTTAAAGTGTGTACGGTAGTCTCCACCCCCTACTCAGTGAATATATGTAGTTCTGAACTTATACACACCTGTGTTTTCCTCCATATCTTCATACTGTTAATTTATAAATTATCCATAGCAATACATTAACACTAGCAGATAATAAAATAGAACAGTTGTAACAATATAATGTGACAATTAAAACTCATGAAATATTTGTTTTTATAATTCTATTTACTTGTTTTGAGACAACATCTTACTCTGAGCCCAGACTAGCTAGCCTCAGACTTGTGCAAAGCCTCTTGTCCAGCCTCCCAAGTGGTAGGATGACAGGTGTATGCTAGCTTGTCCAGCAATTTTCCGTTTACTATTTTCAGATTGTAGAGCATAAAATTCCAGGTAAAGGGTTTACTATATATAGTTTCTAGGTGTCTGAAACGTTTCTAGGTATGTTACTGATTCCTAATTTAGTTCACTGCGATCAGAAACATACTTGCTATGACTTGAATGCTTGCACTAGCTGAGCAGGCTTCAAGCGCTCACAACACGTTCTCTTTCAGATGTTCCACGCTCATGTGAAAGGAAGGCACTCTCTGCTTTAGAAGGAAGGTTAAGTGGAGCTGAATGATGGCGCTGTTCAGGTCTGCTATGTCCTCACCAGATTCTGCTAGATAGTAAGGCCTGCCTACTCTTCGAAAACATCCATCAGCTTTACTTCATGAAATCTAAAGCCTTTTATTAGGGGCGTTGATCTATGTCCTCTCGGTGACCTGTCCACGTCACTGTCACGTGGCAGCCCTCTTCTCTCTAGTGACTTCTTTGTTCCAAATATTCTTGGGCTGGTTAACAGTCACTTGAGTTTTCTTTCAGTTAGTTTCACTGTGGCCTTACATTCTTGCATTTTGAACCCATTTGTGTCTATATTTAAAGATAGGTTTCTTTATGGCGTATGTATGTGGGCATGTGGAGGCCTGAGGACAAACTTGGGTATCATTCTTCAGGTGACACCTTTTAAGACAGGGTCTCAAACTGGCCTGGAACTCACCAAGTAGCTCCACTGGCTGGCCAGCGAGCCCTGAGATACACCTGTGTCTGTTTCTCCAGCGCTAGGATTAAAAGCTTGAGTCACCAAGTTTGGCCTTTTAAATGTGGGTTCTAGGGACTGAACTCGGATCTTCATCTTGCAAGGTAAGCACTTCACTGACTGAGCTATTTTCCCAGCTCTCAAGATAGGCTTCTTACAGGTAGTATATAGTTGGGTCATGCTGTCTTTTAACTGCTCTATTGAGAGCCTCTGACTATCTTTAAGAACATGGCTCAGCTCCAATCTACCAACTTATTTTCTGTTTCATCGATTCTTTACTCCTCTTCCCCTCTTTAAAAAAATATTTATTTATTTGAAAGTGGAGAGAGATAGAAGAGAGACAGAGAGAATGGGCATGCCAAGGTCTCCAGCCACTGCAAACAAACTCCAGACACATGCACCACTTTGTACCTCTGGCTTTACATAGGTACTGGGGAATCGAACCCTGGCCACTGGGCTTGCAAGCAAGCACCTTAACTACTAAGCGATCTCTTCCCCTCTTTTTTAAGGCAAATTTTGGATTGGGTGTTTCTTAGGGATTCTATTTTACTTCACTGCAGGCCAAATGGTGAGAATCTTCTGTTGTCCTTGATGATGTGCCTGTCTTCAAGTTCTACTAGACTATGTCATGTAGAGCGCATGGCTTCAAGTATAACCACTTCTCCCCCCACCCAAGCCTGGGTGCTTGTTGTAGTCAGCATTCTAGTTGCTGCAGGGAAAGAACCCAAGCAAAAGTGGCTTGTGGAGGAAAGGGTTTATTTGGCTTATGGACTCGAGGGGAGACTCCATCCTGTCAGGGAAAACCACAGCATGAGCAGAGGGGTGGACATCACCTCTGCCACAGCACTGGAAATAGCAGCAGGAAGGTGTGCCAAACACTGGCAAGGGGAAGCTGGCTTATAACCCCCATCAGCCCGCCCCCAACAACACAGCTCTAGCAAGGTTTTAATTCCCGAACTGCCATCAGCTGAGCATTGATC
>PVHP010034633.1:0-18939 GCA_004024765.1 Zapus hudsonius
GTATAAAAATCAAAGGACTCACCAAGAACTGCACAATGGGCCTTTCCTGTGTGACCTCATCTGCTGCCACTCCCCTCCTCTGCTTCTTTGGACCATACTGACCTCCTCCCTGCTCCTCCAACAGGGCAGACATATTACCACCACCTTAAGGCCATTGCACTTGCTGGACATTTTCTTCCCCAGTCCTGAGGATTGAACACAGGGCCTCTGAAATGCTAGACAAGTGATCTACCCCTGAGCCACGCCCCCAGCCCCTCACTGTGGGTTCTAACAAGTGATCTACCTCTGAGCCACCCCCCCAGCCCCTCACTGTGGGTTCTAGACAAGTGATCTACCTCTGAGCCACGCCCCCAGCCCCTCACTGTGGGTTCTAACAAGTGATCTACCTCTGAGCCACCATCCCAGCCCCTAACTGTGGTTCTAGACAAGGGTCTACTGCACCGATACATCTGTATGACTTCTTACCAGTTCAACACTCCATCCTCATTTATGGTCATGTCATCTAAGCCCTCCTCTTCTACTTGCCTAACACTTTTTTTCACTCTGCAGTCTCAGGCTGGCCTCACACTCACAGTGATCCTCCTACCTCTCCCTCCCGAGTGTTGGGATTAAAGGCATGCACCACCACATGAGGCTTTAACACTTTTATTTAGTGTTTAATGTGTGTGTTTCTATTTTATTTCTTTTAGAGGAAACAGGGTGTGCAAGGGCCTCTAGCGACTGCAAAAAATCTCGAGATGCATGCGCCATTTTGTGCATCAGGCTTTACATGGGTGCCGGGGAATTAAACCCAGGCCAACAGGCATTGCAAGCAATGGCCTTTAATCACTGAGCCATCTCTCCAGTCCTGCCTAACACTTCTCTCCTGTGTACCATGCAACTTGCTTAATTCATCCATTTTTTTATGGATTGTATATTCATTCGTTGGTCATTTTTGCTTCTCCTAAAGGATAAACTCCCAGAGGAAAAGCGATCTTTGTCATGTTCAGTACTGTGTGTCCACAAAATGTCTTCTCAGGCCCTGGCCTGGGCTAGAGCGAGATCCTTCCTTGGAAAAACAATATATACATATGTGTGTACACATATGTGTACATATATATATATAATCTGTAGAATGAATGTGTGCTGAATGCGTTATAGCCACGGACTGCCCTACGTGATGTAGGTCTATGAACTCTCTTAATCTCCACAACGACACTGCTTGCAAAGCCTTGGCATTGACGTCCCCAGTTTTGCAGATATGAAACCGAGATGTGTAGAGGGGAAGTCCCGAGATGAGGTTTCAAAGTCCCTTCGGTGCAGAAATAGATTATCCTGACATCAGGGATGTCCTTGCGTGTCTGGGGGTGGCCAGTGTTTAATCTCACTACCTCTGTTTATTTCTGGGGCCCCCGTGTAGCTGGCTGGACCGGTTGAGTGGCCTCTCTTATCTTGACATTTCAAGATAGTTCCCGGTAGCTGAGTCTCCACCTATGTCTCTATGTTGTTGTTTGATTTTCAAGGTCAGGTCTCGCTCTAGCCCAGCTGACCTGGAACTCACTCTGTAGTCTCAGGCCGGTCTCGAACTCAGGATCCTCCTACCTCTGCCTCCCCAGTGCTGGGATTAAAGGCGTGCACCACCACGCAGGGCTCCAGGGGTGTGGGTTGCATTGCAGAGTGGAGGTGCGCGGGTCTTGGCGAGCTCCAGGCTTCTAAGGGGCGAGGGCTGGAGTTCCGTGCGCCCAGGGCGCACCGTGCCAGCCCAGCCGCTGCGCCCCGGCTCCCCGCGCTCCGCCCCGGGGCCGGGCGGGGCCTGTTGCCCAGAGACCAATGTTTTGTCGCTGCAAACTGGGTCTCTGGGCCACGGCGGGGAACCGGGCCTGGGAAGCGGTGCCGGGCGGGGCAGCCCCGGGCGGCCAGGGCTTGGGAAGGGTGAGGTGGGGATAGGATAGGGACCTTGGTAGCAGGAAGGGATCAGAAGGCTGGAGTTGAAAGATTTTTCGAGGTCAGTTGGAGGGAAGGAAGAGGAAATTGGAGATGATTCAGATACACTGGAGGAGACTGAGGGGCTCGCGGGAAGGGACTGGGGTGACACCAGGGTGGGGCGTCGTGTGGGACATCCGAGGGGACCTGGAAGTTTAGAAGTTACTACACGTGATATTTAAAAACACAAGTTTTTATTTTATTTTTTGGAGGGGGTAATTTAACAAGTCTGCAGTGAAAGGACATATTTGCATAACTGCAGCGTGTGCGAAAAAACCGAATTGTAGGGTAGAAGGATCGAGAGTGGAATTGAAGGGGGGAGACAATCTTTGAAAAAAAGAAAAAAGGTCGAAAATTGGCCGGAAATGCCTATGAATCAGGAGGAGGGGCTAGGCCACTTGGAGACTCCCGGTGGGGATGGACACTCCTCGCCCATTGTCCCCAACCCCGCCAGGACGTCCGGTGAGGTCCCCCCTGGGAAGCTTGGACAGGTTACGTAATCCTGCCCGGCCTCCGGATCCCGCGGACTGGCGGGATTCTCCCCATCCCCCATCCTTAGGGGAGGGGCCAGGCCCGGGATCCCCCGAGCGCTGCGTGACGTCACGGGTGGGCAGGGCCCGAGCAAGGCGCGAACTGGTTTCCTTGCTTCCTCACCTCCCAATGGAGAAGCTAGGTCCTGACCCGGGTGGGGACGTGTAGACTGAATGACATCCCTGGTGGAGCCAAGGACACTGGCTGTTTAGCCAAGAGGGTAAACTGAGTCCCAAGAGAGTGACAGCTCATCACCTCATTCACTTAACAAAGAGATACTGAAAGCTGGGAATGTGGTGGGGTGTACTGGTACCTCCAGCGCATCTGGAGGCTGAAGCAGGTTTGCCATGAGTTCAAGGCCAGTCTTGGGGTACAGAGTGAGACCCTGTCACAAACAGTTGCAAAATGCATCGTGTGGTGGCACATGCCTTTAATCCCAGCACTTGGGAAGCTGAAGTAGGAGGATCGTGAGTTTGAGGCCTCCTTGAGACTACATAATGAATTCCAGGTCAGCCTGGGCTAGAGCGAGACCCTACCTCTCTATATATATCTGTCCCTGTTAGGCAGCAGGTAGGTGCTGGATATTGGCAGGGTTGTTCATACAGTTTTCATCAGCCTGAGAGACCAGAATCCCCTGGGCAGACCTTGTCCTAAACTCATATGATTTCAACCAGACATCCATGAAACCTGGCTGGATCCTCCCACCCAAGGGGACAGTTATGGGAGACATCCCTCCGCTCCTGCCTGAGTCCTGAGTCCTAGCATCTCCCCCTGGCCTGTCACTCCCTCCTGTCCTTTCCCCCCTGTCCCCCACAAGGTATGACTGGAAAATCACTCCAATGTCACAGTAGCCCTGCTGTCCCCAAGGTGTGTTCCTCAGTTGTTGGGAACTAGCCTCATCCTGTTAATATAGACCTCTGGGGGTCTTGGGAGGGCAGGGGAGGGGGAATGGAGGCTGCTCTGATAATCTCCACATCCAAAGGGAGGGATCTTCTATGAAGATCTAGAAGGATCTAGAAGGTGCCTTCCTGGCCACAGTACCACTCCTCCAGGCAGCCTTCCTTGAGTTCTGTTTTTTCCCCCAGGTTCCCAGATATGTGCCCTGATTTTCTGATTTTCCATTTTCTTCCCTTCCCATTGCTTTCTTTTTTTCTCTTTTATTTGTTTATTTTTTAAAGACAGGATATCAATATATAGCCCTGGCTAGCCTGGGACTTGCTATGGAGACCATTCTAGAAACTTTCAGCAGCAATCCTCCTGACTGCCTCCCATGTGCTGACATGACAGGTGCGTGCCCCCGCCCTGCCAGATGTCCACTTGCAAACCTGTCTGAGGCACTTTCTCGCTTGTCCAAGCTGACCTGCCTGGAACTCACTGCAATCCTTCCACCTCCGCCTCTGGAGTGTAGGATTAAAGGCTGTCAGAACCAGGGGCTGTCCCCCAAAAGATCACATCCACACATCTCTCTCTTTTCTTTTGTTTTTTGAGGTAGGGGCTCCCTCTAGCCCAGGCTGACCTGGAATTCACTATGTTGTCTCAGGGTGGCCTCAAACTCATGGCGATCCTCCTACCTCTGCCTCCTGACTCTGCCTCCTGAGTGCTGGGATTAAAGATGTGTGCCACCACACCAGGCCTCCCCCTCTTTTTCTTTATTTGAGAGGGAGTGAATGAGAGAGAAAGAGGCAGACAGAGAGAGAGAATGAGTGAGCCAGGGCCTCCAGCCACTGCAAACAAACTCCAGACACATGCGCCACCTTGCACATCTGGCTTTATGTGGGCACTGGGGAATCGAACTCGGGTCTTTCTGCTTTGCAGGCAAACTCCTTAACCATTAATTAAGTCATCTCTCATCTTGCCTAACAGGGACATGAGTCCAGCCAGGTAACCTTTGTGGTGAACTCAGCACAGGGTAGCAAAGGGGGGCAATATCTTGAGCCCCCCAAGTGGATCCCACTGTCCAAGACTCAAAGGGTTAAAATTGGGACGTGGGAAGCCTGATGTGGCACACACCTGTAGGGAGGTGGAGGCGGGAGGATCAGAAGTTCAAGGTCATCCTTGGCTAAGTATAGAGTTTGATTAAAAAGCAAGTTTAAGGTAGCAGATATGCTAATTATCCCATGTTGATCACTGTCCAGTGTTTGTGAATGAAATAAAATATTACATCATACCTCACAACCATGTAAATATTAGGACAGTCAAAAATAGTACAGAGGAGCCGGGTGTGGTACTCTGGAGCACTCTGGAGGCAGAGGTAGGAGGATTGCGGTGAATTTGAGACCACCCTGAGACTACATAATGAATCCCAGGTCAGCCTGGGCTAGAGCGAGACTCTAGCTGGAATATATATATATATATATAAACTAAATAAATCAGGGCTGGAGACATGGCTTCGTGGTTTAGTCAAAGGTGCTTGCTTGTAAAGCCTCTTAGCCTGGGTTGGATTCCCAGTGCCTACGTAAAGCCAGATGCACCAAGTGGTGCATGTTGCATGCATTTGGACTTTGTCTAGAAGCCGATGTGAGAAGCTGGGGACGTGGTCAGCAGAAAGAGGTCACCTAGCAGGCACAAAGCTTTCGTCCTCATCGGTTTACTGTCTTTACACTCCTCCCTTCCTCAGGGTTCAGATTTTTGTTTCCTTGTCCTTCCATCTACAAGGCACAAACCTACCTGCCTGTGTCCCCTCCACTGCTCAAAACCTTACCCTGGCTCCCTGGAGCTTCCCAGGACAACTTTTATGCTCCCGGTACTGTTCCAGGACTCGGTGGGATCTGCCTTTTGCTGAGCTTCCTGAACCATTTCTTATACACCTGGAATCCCAGCACCAGAGATGCTGTGGCAGGAGGATTACTAGTTCAAGCCTAACTCGGGGCTACATAATGAGATTCTTTTTCAAGCAAATTAAAAGAAGGCTGTCCCCTCCCCTCACACCTTTATCTGGAATTTCCATCCACCAGCCATCTAGGTAACTGTCATCTGACCAGAGCTTGGTGTCCTCCTGAGACAGACCTTACCACCACTAAAAGCCACCTACCCACAGCCAAGCAACTTAGCATGTTTTAAAAAATACATTTATTTACTTACAAGCAGAGAGAGATAGAAGAGAGACAGAGAGAATGAGCACACTAGGGGTTCCAGCCACTGCAGGTGGACGGACTCCAGCTGCATCTGGCTTCATGTGGATACTGGGGAGTCCTACTTGAGGTCGGGTCTCGCTCTAGCCCAGGCTGACCTGGAATTCACTCTGGAGTCTCAGGGTGGCCTTGAACTCTCAGAGATTCTCTTACCTCTGCCTCCCAAGTGCTGGGATTAAAGGTTTGTGCCACCACGCCTTATTTTTTTTTTTTTTGCTTGTGTGTATGTGTTGTATGCACGTACATGTGCCCTTACCATATCACCAATGGTAGGGGGTGAAGGGGTGGAGGGTGGGGTGGGGGAGGGTTCTCCTGTGGTGGCCAGAGTGTAAGGGTCCTGCCTCTGCTTCCCTGCTCTTATAGCTGGACGGAGTCTAATGCTGATTCCGGTGCTTGAAGATTTCCAAAGGGTCTCCATTCTAGGCTCTCTGCTCCTGTGAGGGTCTGCGGTTTACAATCACAGGGGTACAGTTTCTTGCACCTAAGCCCTGTCATGAGGGGGTCTGGAGACTCAAACTCTGGTGGTCAAAAGCTCCCTTAGGCCCTCATACCTTGGTGAGAAATGAGCTTAACTGCTCAGCTGTATCTCAAGACCCTGAGCCCTGATTTTGATGACCAAATTTTAGTTGGTGACAAAAGATCCTAGTCAACCTGGGCATGGTGGTGCGCACCGGCTCTGTTGACATTTGGGAGGCTTAGGCACGAAGATCTTGAGTTCAAGGTCAGACTAGGCACCCCTTTAATCCCAGCACTCAGGAGGCAGAGGCAGGAGGATCACCGTGAGTTCAAGGCCAGCCTGAGACTACATAGTGAATTCCAGGTCAGCCTGGGCTAGAGCGAGACCCTACCTCAGAAAAAAAAAAAACAAAAGTCAGTTATCACTGTCTGGTCGCTCTCTGTACTCAGCCTGTCATCCCACCTGGGGTCACATGACCCTGATGACCTAGGCGTCAGGTGGGTGTGTCGGGTGCGTATCTATAATGCCAGCACTTGACAGGTAGACACAGGAGGATCAGGAGTTCAAAGGTCATCAGCTACCTAGTGAGTCGGAAGCCAGCCTGGGGCTGTGAGACCCTGTCTCAAAAGACTTTAGACCCCAGACCACCCACCTAGCAACTTGCCCCCCAAATTAACCTTGACACTCCATTGAGGTTGGGTTTAGGGGCTGGGGGAGGGTCCTGACTGCTGACCTACGGTGACACTAGGGACCAGATCAGGTGGGTGGGTGGTGTGGGGTGCTGGGGTGAATACCAGTTGGGGGACAGAGTTGAAAAATGGACTTGGGAGAGAGGTGGGGAGGGGGTGATGGTCTGGGCTTGGGGGACAGGGCTTGGGGAGCAGAGATCGAGGGCCTCGGGGGAGGTGGGGGAACCTGGGGTGACCACGGGGATGCGGTGGGGTGCTGGGGACACGGCCGGGCTAGGGCGCCCCCCACCCTCTCTCCGCCGCCTCCCCTTCCGCTCCCCGGAAGCGCTGAGTCGTCCAAGCCTTATCTGGCGGCCGCTATTTTCGGGTTCTGCTCGGAGCTCGCGGCGACTATTTTTAGCCGGGTTGGGGTAAAAATGGAGCTGTCGGCGCGCGGGCTCCCGCGGGCGTGCGCGGCCCCCGGGGAGGCGGGGCGCGCGCCTGAGTCACCGTGCGTGCGCGTGCGCGTGCGCCAGAACCTTCCAGGAGCGGCGGGACGGCGGCCGCACTGCGTCCCCGCGTGGCCGCCGTGGGGATGGCAGGCGGGAGCGCACCCTCTTCTCCATCCCAGGAGTTGGGATCCCTCTTTGATTTATTATTTGTTTGTTTGTTTACTTATTTTAAATATTTATTTATTCATTTTCAGGCAGAGAGAGAGAGAGAGCACCAGGGCCACTTCCTTGTGCGGTGGGCTTATGTGGGTCCTGGGGAATTGAACCCCAGGGCCTTAGGCACTGGAGGGAAGGAAGTGCCTTAACCACTGAGACATCTCTCCAACCCTTTGATTTATTATTTATTTATATTTATTAAACTTTTGTTTATTAGAGTCTCGCTCTATCCCAAAGTGACCTGGAACTCACCATAGTCTCAGGCTGGCCTTGAACTCACTCCTGCCTCTGTTTCCCCAGTGCTGGGATTAAAGACCTGTGCCACTATGCCCAGACTTCTTTTTATTTTTTTTAAATATTTTATTTTTATTTATTTGAGAGAGAATGAGAGAGATAGAAAGAGGCAGAGAGAGAGAGAGAGGCAGACAAACAGAATGGGCATGCCAGGAACTTCAGCCACTGCAAGCCAACTCCAGACACATGCGCCATTGTGCATCAGACTTTATTGGGCACTGGGGAATCAAACTCCGGTCCTTTTGCTTTACAGGCAAACGTCTTAACGGCTGAACCATCTCTCCAGCCCTAAATATTTTTATATTTATTTATTTGCAAACAGAGAGGGGGGGCAGAGAAAGAATGGGCATGTCAGGGCCTCTTGCCACTGCAAATGGACTCTAGATGCATGCACCACTTTAGGCATCTGGCATACAATGGGTACTGAGGAATCTAATCCAGGGTGTCAGACTTTGCAAGCAAGAGCCTTTAATCCCAGCACTCGGGAGGCAGAGGTAGGAAGATTGCCTTGAGTTCAAGGCCACCCTGAGACTCCATAGTGAATTCCAGGTCAGCCTGGGCTAGAGTGAGACCCTACCTCAAAAAACAACAAAAAAAAATTGCTCTTTAGGTTAGGGTGATGGCTCACTCCTTTAATCTCAGCACTCAGGAGGCTGAGTTAGAAGGCTCCTTGTGTGTTTGAGACCCACTTCGGCTATAGAGTGAGTTCCAGGATAGCCTCGGCTACAATGAGACCCCACCTGAAAGAAAGAAAGAAAGAAAGAAAGAAAGAAAGAAAGAAAGAAAGAAAGAAGAAGAAGAAGAAGGAAGGAAGGAAGGAAGGAGAGGTGAGGTGTGGTGGTGCACACCTTTGATCCCAGCAGGAGGTAGAGGCAGAAGGATCTCTATGGGTTTGAGGCCAGCCTTGGGACTACAGAGTGAACTCCAGGTCAGCTAAAGTGAGCCCCTACCTCAGCAAACAAAAAATTTCTCTCTCTCTCTCTCTCTCTCTCTCTCTCTCTCTCTCTCTCTCTCTCTCTCTCTCTCTCTCTCTCTTTGATTTTTTGAGATAGAGTTTCCCTCAAGCCCAGGCTGACCTGGAATTCACTCTGTAGTCTCAGGCTAGCCTTGAACTCACAGCGATTCTCCTACCTCTGCCTCCTGAGTGCTGGGACTAAAAGAGTGTGCCACCAGGCCTTTTGTTTGTTTATTCTTATTTTTCTTTTTTCCTTTCTTTCTCTTCTTTGGATGTTGGCCAAAGTTCTAAGCATACTTCCCTGACACTTTGGGACTTTTCCACCCTTTTCTCAATAAATCTTCCTTGTTACACACACACACACACACACACACACACACACACACACACACACACACAGAAAGAGAGAGCTCCCTCCCTCCACCAAGGTCATTCCAAGTTCTCTCCAGTTTCATTCATTTGTGGGTTTGTTTTCAGGTTCAGCCTTGTAGCTCCAGCTGTCCCCAACCTCCTGTGATCCTGCTGTCTCTGCCTCCTGAGTGCTGGGATCACGTGTGTGTGTGTGCTGGGATCATGTGTGTGATGGGAATTGGTGCTGGGGTCACATGTATGGTGCTGGGATCACATGTATGTGTGCTGGGATCACATGTGTGTGGTGCTGGGATCACCTGTGTGGTGCTGGGATCACATGTGTGTGCTGGAATCACATGTGTGTGTGCTGGGATCACATGTGTGGGTGCTGGGATTACCTGTGTGGTGCTGGGATCACATGTGTGTGCTGGGATCACATGTGTGTGGTGTGCTGGGATCCCATGTGTATGTGCTGGGATTACATGTGTGTGCTGGGATCACATGTGTGTGTGTTGGAATTACATGTGTGTGCTGGGATCACATATGTGTGTACTGGGATCACATGTGTGTGGTGCTGGGATCACATGTGTGTGCTGGGATCACGTGTGTGTGTGTGCTGGGATCACCTGTGTGCAGCAGCACATCATAGTTTATTTATTTACTTATTTGTGAGGAGAGGAGAGGAGAGAGAGAGAGAGAGAGAGAGAGAGAGAGAGAGAGAGAGAGAGAGATCACCCCAGGGCCTCTTGTAGCAGCAAATGCACCTCAAATGAGTGCACCACTCTGCTTCTGCCTTTTCTTGGGTCTTGAGGAGTCCAACTCAGGCCGTCAGGCTTTGCAAACTAGCACCTTTAACCACTGAGCCATCTCCACAGCTCTCATGTGTGTTCTTTTGTTTTGTTTTTGTTTTTCGAGGTAGGGTCTCGCTCTAGCCCAGGCTGACCTGGACTTCACTATGTAGTCTGAGGCTGGCCTTGAACTCAGAGCAGTCCTTCTACCTCTGCCTCCCCAGTGCAAGTATTAAAGGCATGCGGGAGCACACCCAGGTATTTATTTATTTATTATTTATTTGTTTGTTTACTTATTTGCAAGCTGAGAGAGATAGACGACGGAGAGAATGGACGCACTAGGGCCTCTAGCTGCAAACAGACTCCAGATACAAGTGCAACTTTGTGTATCTGGATTTACTGGAGAGTCAAACCCGGGTTGTTAGGCTTTGCAGGCAAATGACTTTAACTGTTGAGCCATCTTGTCAGGCCCTGCTACTCTTTTTGGGAAAGCCGTGAGTTCTTTAACCAAGGGCATCTGGAGTTTGTGTGCAGTGGCAAAAGGCCCTGCTGTATTCATCCCTTCTCTCGCTCTCCAAGAATAAATAAATATTTAAAATAAATAAGCAAATATATAAATAGGTATCGTGGCCATTTGGACATCTGGAACCCCCAAGGTTCCTCAGACTGCACTTTGGGAACCATTCCTCTTCTATGTTCTCTGTCAGAGGCCTGTGACCTGTTCACATTTGGGGGCCATGTTCCCTGGGTGCAGGAGATATGGAGTCTCCTACTTAGTGTTTATCTGAACCTCAACTTCACCTGTCTACCACAGAGATTGGATCATTCTGATAAAACTAATCAGGCACAGCCCTTTGTGGGGTGCAGTGAGGCCCTTAATGCTATCACCCGGAATAGGGCCTGGCATCTAGGCATCTAGCAAACATCTGCTGCTGTAATTTGGGAAATGTTATTTTATTTTCTTACCAACACTTTTTTAATATTTATTTATTTGAGGGGGGGCAGACAGAGAATATGGGCGCACCAGGGCCTCCAAGCCACTGCAAATGAACTCCAGACACATGCGCCCTCTTATGCATCTGGCTGTATATGGGCACTGGGGAATCGAACTCTGGTCCTTCTGCATTGCAGTCAAATGCCTTAGCCACTAAGCCAACTCTTCAGCCCTTACCAACACTTTTTAATTCATGCAGTTTCATAGCTCTGAAGCCCTGTGCTTGGCTGGAAGGGGGAATAGCCCTGGGCCGGCCCCCATGGGACTCCCAGGACTGCTGAGACAAGAAAAAGAATTCTAATTGGTGGGAAGAATATCCAGAGACATGGCTGACAGAGAGGACGTGGTGGGATGACCACTGTCTGGGCCATTGTGCCCATTCTTCCACTTCCAGAATGCCTCTGTCATTGGAGGGACTGGTCTCTCTCTCTCTCTCTCTCTCTCTCTCTCTCTCTCTCTCTCTCTCTCTCTCTCTCTCATTTCTTGAGGTAGGGTCTCACTCTAGCCCAGGCTGACCTGGAATTCACTATTTAGTCTCAGGCAGGCCTTGAACTCATGGAAATCCTCCTACCTCTGCCTCCCAAGTGCTGGGATTAAAGGCATGTGCCACCACGCCCGGCTCTACTTTCTTTTTTTTTATATACATGCTGTAGTAATATATATATTATATATTAGTAGATAGATAGATGATAGATGATAGATAGATAGATAGATAGATAGATATATAGATAGATAGATGATAGATAGTGTCGCACACTACTGGGATGAATCTCCAAACCAGGCACCATTTACAGGAGGAAATGATTTATTCAAGCTTCAGATCCAGGGGAAGTCCCATAAAAGTGAAAGAGGCTGGTCCTCTTTCACAGGTCCAAGCAGAGAGAAACCCATCACCAACACCACACACACAGAACAGGAAACACAAGAAGAGAATTTCTTCCCCTTTATATAGCCTTAGGGAGGGGTCTTGCAATCCTATCCCAGACTTAATGGCTTCCTGAGTCTGAGATTTCCTTCCTGCACTGCCCACTCAGGAAAGGATGTTTACTTCTAGCTCCTTTGAGCTTCCTTACATCCTGCCCCCCTACTGAGAGGCTGCCTTCCTGTGAACATCCTCAGAGACCCACCCAAGATTACTTGAAAGGTCAAGTTGACAACAAAATTTAACCATCACAGTCCACCCCTTGTCAACTTGACATCAAACCATATATCCTGACATCATACTTAATTCCTAAATGAAGACAATAACAAGATCATAATTCGACCTAACATGATATAACTATCTCACTTATAACTGGAAACGCATAATGTCCCCCAAACACAAGGCAAGGCTCCTTAACTTAGAATTCTGTAAAATCAAAACAAGTTACATTTACAAAGTAAACATTTCCAACTTCAGTGAGGCATAACAAGGAAAGACTGGGCCAAGGCAAACTCAACAAACATCAGCAGCCGGGTGTGATGGTGCATGCCTTTAATCCCAGCACTCGGGAGGCAGAGGTAGGAGGATCACCATGAGTTCAAGGCCACCCTGAGACTACATAGTGAATTCTAGGTAAGCCTGGACTAGAGCGAGACCCTACCTCGAAAAACAAAACAAAAAAAATCATCAGCAAACATCCACATCTGCAGTTCAAGTCCCATATCACAACCGGTGACTAACAGTCTCTGGATTTTTTCCAATATTGTCCCTCCAGCTTGGTTGAGTCCCTGGGGAAACTTCCATCCCAAACCAACAGCGCTCCATAGTAGCCCTTACAAAGTCCTGGTATGACTAAAGCATCTTCAGGTCTCCAATGCAAACCACGGTCCATCATCCAATGGCTTCATTGGCCAAGCAGGGACTTCACACCCTGTTCCATATACCGCATCTCAGCAGTGGCTCCTGGAACCGTGTGCACTTCATGACCCACTCCATGCATGCATTCCTCATGCTTCCAAAAGCAATACCAGGTATGCAGGACACAGCCATGTTGTTAATTCAGGGACAAAATAGACGTGACTTTGAAGAGCAGATTCCTTTCTTTCAGGGATTTCCTTTCCAAAGAGTTTGCACAGTCCATCTTTCTGTCCTTCCTGGGTGGAAACACCTCAGGCAGCTCTCCATTGTTTCAAAGTAAAGCAGTTGGGTCAGTCAAAAGCCAGTCTCTGCCAGTAAGTTAAACTTGCTTTGAGGTTTTTCTAACTTCAAATCTTAAATTCTTAGTCTCATATCCATAGCCAAGCACACGGTCCATTACTTAAGTTTAACCTTGGTCAAACTCTCTGGGCATGGGCAGTAGGACGCATCTACCCCTTGACCCAGGCACACACTTCTATTAAGGTTTTCTGCAGTCTCTCCTTCCCCATAGAAAGTTCACAAGCCAAGCCTCCAAGAGTGCAATTCTCCAGAGAGACTGCAATTCTCTCTGCACTAAGCATTTCCAAATTCTCACCAGAAGAGTCTACAAAACTTGGCTTACCGCTCTGGAAGGCACCTTCAGTTGCAGGTACCAAGTCCATGTCCATTCCTCCAGCACACAAGTTCCAGAAGATCAAAATCCACATGGTCAGATTCATCTCAGTGAAACACCCCACTTCTGCTACCAAATTCTGTTGTAGTCAGCCACACGCTACTGGGATGAATCTCCAAACCAGGCACCATTTACAGGAGGAAATGATTTATTCAAGCTTCAGATCCAGGGGAAGTCCCATAAAAGTGAAAGAGGCTGGTCCTCTTTCACAGGTCCAAGCAGAGAGAAACCCATCACCAACACCACACACACAGAACAGGAAACACAAGAAGAGAATTTCTTCCCCTTTATATAGCCTTAGGGAGGGGTCTTGCAACCCTATCCCAGACTTAATGGCTTCCTGAGTCTCTGGGATTTCCTTCCTGCACTGCCTACACAGGAAAAAATGTTTACTTCTAGCTTCTTTGAGCTTCCTTACATCTGCCCCCTACTGAGAGGCTGCCTTCCTGTGAACATCCTCAGAGACCTACCCAAGATTATTTGAAAGGTCAAGTTGACAACAAAACTTAACCATCACAGATAGACAGATAGATGAGAGAGAGAGAGAGAGAGAGAGAGAGAGAGAGAGAGAGAGAGAGAGAGAGAGAGAGAGAGAATGGGAGCCCAGAGTGGTGGTGCATGCTTTTAATCCCAGCACTCAGGAGGCAGAGGTAGGAGGATTGCTGTGAGTTCAAGGTCACCCTGAAACTAATTCCAGGTCAGCCTGGGCTAGAGTGAGACCCTCAAAAAACTAGCAACAACAACAACAACAACAACAACAACACACACACACACACAGAGAAGGAAGAATGGGCATGCCAGGACCTCCTGCCACTGCAAGTGAGTTCCAGATGCATGTGCCACTTTGTGCATGTGGCCCTACATGGACAGTGGGGAATCGAACCTGGGACTACAAGCTTTTAACCAACCACTGAGCCATCTCCCAGCCCTGGTCCATTTCTTTTGCTTTAACTCCCACCTCTAATCTACCTGCAGTCTCTCATGCTGTCTGTAGGCATTTTTTGCCCAGTATCCATCCATCCATCCATCCATCCATCCATCCATCCATCCATCCATCCATCCATCCATCCTAGCCAGATTTTGGAATGTCCCAGTAGAAGAGGTGTCCATGAGGGCACAGGGTCTGGTCCAGGCAAAAAACCTCACTGCCCGCTCTCCGTGGGGCCTCTGCTCCTCTCCGGGCCGGGTGAGTCAGCCCCCGGGCGGCTCCCGCGTCATTCCGGCCGCTCCATTCGGCGCTATTTCAAGCTCCGGGCACTATAAATAGAGGCTCGCAGAGCGGAGCAGAGCCGCCCCCCCAGCACTCAGTTTAGGGGGGCCCCCTGCGTCCCCGGCCCGCCGCGATCGGATCGGATCGCCTCGCCGGCCGCGCGTCACGGGGCTAAGTTTAGAGACGGGTGGGGACGCTGACCCGGTCACTGCACCCTGCGGCCGCGCCCCCGCGTCCAGGGCCTTTGCATATCTCTCCAGGGCTCACCTTGGGTCGGAGCCCCTAATTCTCCATCACTTTTGGGGTGCAGATGCAAGAGGGGAACCCTCAACTACTTGCACTGAGCTTTGAACTTGGGGACCCATGGAGCCGGGCAGCAGGGTTCATTCGAACTCACAGCCTCAGGAGCGCAAAGAATCTATCCATCCATCAATGCTGAAATGAACACTTTTGGGGTACAGATGGGATTTCTCCCCCCCCTCCACAATTGGACAGATGCAAGAGGGGAACCCTCAACTAGTTGCACTGATCTTTGAACTTGGGGACCCATGGACCCGGGATGAAGACTCGAAGTGAGGGCAGCAGGGGAGCGCCAAGAATCCATCCATCCATCCATCAATGCTGAAACGAACACACCAACAAACTTAAGTCAGGGAAACTTTTCCCGCCCTTGACTCCTGCACATGGACTTAACGTCACAGCCACGGAAGGCGAGGACACAGGTTGGAGAGAAAAAGAGACTGTCACCTCTTTTCCTTTCCAAGGATGCTGTCCGTCCGTCAGCACAGCCAGCGCGCCCTGGGAATCCTCTTGCGGGAGGGATGCTGGCGACCTCTGGCGACCGAGGCTCGAGTTGCAGATTTGAGGTTGAAGAACTTCACATTCCTTCTCTGGGGTGACATCCCAGGACCTCTCTGTCCTTCAAGGTAGAGTCTCTCTCTAGCCCAGGCTGACCTGGATCTGGCTTATGTGGGTCCTGGGGAATTGAACCGGGGGCCTCAGACACTGGAGCCAAGTGTCTTAACTGCTGAGCCATCTCTCCAGCCCATATTTTATTTATTCATTTTCAAGCAGAGATACAGAGAGAGAGAGAGAGAGAGAGAGAGAGAGAGAGAGAGAGAGAGAGAGAGAGAGAGAGAGAGAGAGAGAGAGAGAGAGAGAGAACCAGGGCCACCACTTTGTGGGTCTGGCATATATGGGACCTGGGGAATTGAACCCAGGGCCTTAGGCACTGGAGGCAAGTGCCTTAACCGCTGAGCCATCTCACCAGCCCATGACCTGGAACTCACTCTGTAATCCCAGGCTGGCCTTGAACTCACGGCGATCGTCCTACCTCAGCCTCCTGGGAGCTGGGATTAAAGGCGTGCACCACCACGCCAGGCTCTGGTAAGGTTCTATCTAGTAGCGGTGGCATCTCTCACCTTCTCTGTTCAGTGAGCAAATGATGACGGTCAGGTGAAGGTACCCGGAGGTCATGGTCCTATGGGAAATGGATTCTCCCAGGCAGGGGCTTGGTCACTTGTGCCTACAACTGTGTTCCCAGTGCCTCGCTAGTCAAGCTTTGAATAAAGGCTTTTTGTTTACTTGTATGTTTCTGTTTTGAGACAGTCTCATTCTGTAGCCCAGGTTGTCCTGTGGAGCAGGGTGTCGTAGTCAGCCACACGCCGCTGGGATGAATCTCCAAAGCACGCACGATTATGGGGAGGAAAAGTATTTATTGAGGTATCAGACCCAGGGGAAGTTAAGGGAAAAAAGGCCCCTTTTCACAGATCCAAGCAGAGACAGAGACAGAAGCCCAGCACCAGCACCAAGCAAGCAACTGTAACACACTGTGTTTCACAAAATGCAGATCTCCAGACCAGGGTTCTGGCTCCTCTTTTGCATATCTATCCTTAGTATTTTACATCCAAATTAGAAAGGGTCAGTCCCCAGGAGGCTAGGCCAAAGTGGCACTTCCTCCAGCCAGAAGCCTGGAGACAATTAATAATTTTAATAAATCTTTAATTCTTTTGGGGGACATTATTCAAACTACCACGCAGGGTGTACCCCAGGCTGGCATCACAGCCATGGCCATCTTGCTGCTGCAGCCTCCTGAGTGCTGGGATTGCTAGCCCCTGTGACCAGCCTCACTTGAGATTTTTGTGAGACAGTTTTACTGTGTAGTACAGGGAACTGTCAAACATTATAGAGCGCAGGCTGGCTTTGAACTCCTAGCAATTCTCCTGTCTCATGTTCCTCAATGCTGGGTTTACAGGCATGCACTATCACACCTGGCGGAGGGAATTGATTTCAGGCCAAGATCCTGCTGTCTTACTGACGGCTTGCAGTCTCTGCAGTAGGAGTTGGGGAAGCTAAAGCTTACAGTCTGGGTGCTCCTTACCTGAAACTCAGTTTCCTTGCCTTATTCCCACAACACACTGTTCAGGAACTAGCTCTTAAAGGCTCCAAAGTAGGAGCAGCCCGACAGTACTCTTTCTCAGACTTGATCAAGGAAACCCTTCTATTGACAAACCCATTATATCCTCGGTTGTGCATTAAATACAGATACAAAGGGCTGGGGGTGTGGCTCAGGGGTAGATCACTTGTCTAGAATCCAGTGAGGGGCTGGGAGGTGTGGCTCAGGGGTAGATCACTTGTCTAGAATCCAGTGAGGGGCTGGGGTGTGGCTCAGGGGTAGATCACTTGTCTAGAACCCACAGTGAGGGGCTGGGGGCGTGGCTCAGAGGTAGATCACCTGTGTAGAATCCCCAGCACAAATACACACATACACACATCAAAATTAGAAGTGTTAGAAAGAAACAGTATATACTTATGACCTTAGGACATGGCCTCCCTCTTATCATCAGCAAAGACAGGAAACAGATAAATACCTGCCTACAAACACTCAGGTCTTCTAAATAAAGTTAAAACACAGAGTATAAACGAGGAGGAAGCTTTGGCTATATATGGAAGTGAGTAATCATTTAGAATTGTGATCCAAAAGTACTCATATAAATTAGCAGTAATAAAAAGAGGTTCATATCCTTTGCCTCTCCCTTTTTATTAAAAAAAAAACAACAAACCACTGTTGGACTGAATTGCTCATTTCACAAAATGGGCAAAGGAAATGAGCAAGCAACTCACAGACGATAAAATACAAGACCATTAAAGTCACAGAACGATGCTGTTTCCTTAGTAATCAGAGAGTTGCCAGTGCAGGAGTTAGAACACAGTGATACCATACTTTCAGGAAATGACTAATGCTAAATCATCATCAGGTCTCTAGGCTCAGATGGCCCTTCCTCCAGGAAGACCCCTTCTAACTCCCGGCTGGGTCAGGTGATCCATGTAACCATTCCCAATGTCCTCTGGGCTCCAGCCACGTTTTGGTTGTTAGTGTTTGGGGGATATGTCTGTCTGTCTGACTGGACTGTAAACCCCTGAGACGACTGCGTAGGGCTGTCATTGGTCACGGCCTTGTCACTAGCATCACCTGCTTGGGAGACTATCAGGCAATGAAGTAACGAGTCCATTCAGTGTCTCTGCCTTGAGAAAGGAGATCTAGTGTGATCTGCCCACCTCTCTGTATTTTATTTTAATTATTATTTATTCTGTTTTTTTTTCTAAAGCCAGTCAAGTTTAGCAGTGGGGGGTTGTATATAACTTTAGTGACACTAATGTTAGTACTGATAACCCACTACCATCGGACCAGCCTATTCTGTTTTTTTTTTTTTCCTGGTCCAGGCTGACCTGAAATTCACTATGTAGTCTCAGGATGGTCTCGAACTCACAGCTATCCTCCTACTTCTGCTGGGATTAAAGGCCTCTGCTGCTATCTCTCGTCCACTGAGCTCTTCCTGGAAGTCTGGCAACACAGGAAATGCTCGACAGGGTTTTGAAACCGAACCACCTGACACCAATGTCCCCGAGGCACCTCTAGATAAACCTCTCTTCCCGCCTGCAAAGAGCACGGTCCTCCAGGATAATAGAGAGCAGCGTAAAGAGGGTCCCTCTCTGCCCTATAGTCCCGGGAGCAGCGAGGCGGGTGGCGGGCTAGAGAGGCCGGAAGTGCGGCAGACCTGGGGCCGCGCTAGCCGCACTGGCGGTGGGGGATCTCTACTCCCCTCCTCCGCGATCCTGTCCTTGCAGGGCGAGCAGGTGAGTCCTGGCTCCTGTTCCGGGAGAGCCGCAGGTAGAGCCGAGAGGGGCGGGAGGTGGAGGCCGCAGGACGATGATTGGCGGCCGCGGAGGCCAGTCCCTGCTGTGTAGGAGCCATTGGCCATGAGTGGGCGTGGACGGCGTGTCCAGGTGCAGGCCCTAGGGGCCTGGATACGGGTGAATAGGGCTGTGGGGGCGGGGCGAGGAGGAGGGGCGGGGCGAGCGCTCGCGTGGACCAATTGGGAGGGGACGGGGCTACGCGTGTCCAGGACCGTGGGGG
>PVHP010034634.1:0-18954 GCA_004024765.1 Zapus hudsonius
AGCGGAAGAGGGGGCGGAAAGATTGTGAGAGCCGTGGTGGGGGAGACTGTCCGGAGGCATGGCACCCATCAGTAACAACACACTTGGGCCAGGAAGACCGGGATGAGTACTAAGATATACAGGATCCCTTGCCACAAGGTCTAATACAGACAGCCCACGGAGGAGGATATACAACTGATCAGGGATGGGGAGGGGGGGAATTGGGGAATTCGGGATAACAACGCATGGTTTGCCCACTAAATAATGTAACTCATTATGGACAATAAATATATATTTAAAAAAAATAGGTCTGTTTGCATAAAAGCTTGTAGACTTGACCTTTTAAACTCCAATGCCTCTGTCCAAGTCCTTTTCTCCAAGGTCCATCTTTTCTCAAAAAGGGGGGATGTGCACATCAGGGCCTCTTGCTCCTGTAAATGAACTCCAGACACTTGTACCACTTTGTGCACCTGGCTTTGTGTGGGTGCTGGGGAATTGAACCCAGGCCCTCAGGCTTTCCAGCAAGCACCTTTAACCCCTAAGCCATCTTTCCAGCCCTCCAAGGTCTGTATCCCCAAGCATCTATCAATTCACATGGTTACTTTGTTCTATAAGGAGAGCAAGGGAACTGTGATACAATGACGTAAACTTCTTCAACTGTGGTATCATCTTGTTGCTGCTATGTACAACCTGTTGTAGAGAGAATTAAGACACCGTCAACACCAAAGCTGCACCCATGAGCTTTCTTCTGTCTTAAAGTCTTAACCCCCTTTCCCTCCTAATGAGTGTTTATCTACGAAGCCAGTCTCCTGACCCTCGCCAAGTCCCTCCCTCTTTTCTAGCTCCTTGATTGTTGACTGTTGGGTTACTACTGCCCACCATGAATTGATCTGGATGACTCCAAACAATCAATTCATCTTGTGCCATTTTCTCTCAGGGTCTTCTTGGTCCCGATGGATACGGACATCCAGGAAGAAAAGGAACAAAGGTAAAGGTTACTTAAAGCGGTTCAGACTTAAAATAGCTTTTGTTTTATTTTACTAGAATAAGACTGATCTTTTTTTTCAAGGGGTATGCCAAGATTTAAAAAAATGTTTTATTTATTTATTTGCAAGCAGAGGGAGAATGAGAGAGAGAGAGAGTGAGAGAATAAGGGAGAATGAGAAAAAGAGAGAAAAGAGAGAAGGGAGAGAGAGGACATGCCGGGGCCTCTAGCCACTGAAAATGCATTCCAGATCTATATGCCACTTTGTACCTCTGGCTTTATGTGGGCACTGGGGAATCAAGCTTGGTCCTTAGGCTTTGTAAGCAATGGCCTTAACCATGCTGAGCCATCTCTCCAGCCCAAGATTTTTAAATGACATGTCATAGCTGACAGAGTGCCCTCCCTAAAGCGTAAAGGGCTGGTTTTGTCCCTGTCTTATTTAAAAATTGAAACCCTTACTTTATTTTGCACCTACACTATATAGTCTGATCCCATTCCCATCTGTGCATGTCCAGACCTTTCCCAGGTCCTTGTCTTTTCAAACAATCCATAATGTTCTTCCCCATTTCCCATCTCCTTTCCCTGTACAATTTCCACTCTAAGAACAACTCAAGTATCCATGTGTCCTTGTGGAAACCTTGGACAGACAGAATTCATTGTCTGGTGCTCTGTGTTTCAAAAGCATGCTGCTCATATTTCTGAAGTATCTCCTTTCCCGACAGGTTGGATTATGACTCTCTCCACATTCCCCAGTCTGGGAATCTAACAGCAGGTTTTCCTCTCCAACTCTTCTTGTGGTTCTGGAGTTTAAACTCAAGGCCCTACACATGCTGGGCAAGCACTCTGCTACTGAGATACACCCCTGCTATCCCCGCTTTCTCTCTATATGCCTGGAGCTCATTAGGGAGCTCAGGCTGGCCTCACACTCATAGCAGTCCACCTGCCTCATTCTCCTGAGTGCTGCACTTCTAGCACGAGCCACTATGCCCAGCTAGTCAGCCCTCTTTACATTTGTGTGTGTGAGTGTGAGTCCATAATATGGCCATAATAGGTGTGTGGAGACTAGAGGTTGATGTCGGTATCTTCCTCAATTGATCTTCCACCTTATCTTTTGAGGCAGAGTTTCTTGAACTTGGAGCTTACTAGTGACCCAGCAAGTCTTAGGGTTCCTCTTGCCTCTACCTCCCCAACACTAGGATTACAGAATGTGTTTAAAGAACACTGAAGCAGAATGGGGGGGGGCAGGAGGAGGTAAAGCTAAGAGTCCCAGAGAGGCCAGATGTGTAGTCCTCTAGGCCACGGGGTCCACGGGGTTCATCTCAGCCATAGGAAGCCAACACAGGCTTTGAGTAGAGGAGTGACATGACCTTACCATGTTTTACAAATATTGCTCTTTATTTACCTATTTGAGAGAGAAAGGAGTACGGATGTGCCACGGCAAATGAACCTCAGACACATGCCCCACATTGTGCATGTGGATTCATGTGGGTACCAGGGAATCAAACCCAGGCCAGCAGGCTGAGCCATCTCCTCAGCCCATTCCTATGCTTTTGAAAGATTCTGGCTGCTCTGAAGACACCTTACTCTATGAGGCCAAGGCTGAGAGATGAATTAGGGCCTTCTGTGGGAATCCGGGTGGAGAGCCATGTTGGCTTGGCCTAGAGGGACAGTGTAATAATGAGAAATGATTAACTGCTTGGCTGGGAATATTGCTCAGCAGCTGAACACCTTCCTAGTGCTTCAGAAAATAAAATGGTCATAATAAAACCCTTTCAGAAAAATGATAAAACGATAAATGTACTCTGAAGGTAAATTCACCAATATTTGTTGATGAAAAATGCAGAGGGTGAAAGAAATAAATTGATCAAAGAAGGCTTCAAGTGTTTATCCTGGGCAGAAGGACGGGTCTCTATCCCTGAGGTTGGAAAGTGTGTAGGAGGAGCAGGTTGTGGAGAGAATTTGTTTTTATTGATGAATTTTGGTGGCATTTGGGGATTAGTGCTAATTCCTAGGTGAGGGAATGCATTCTGGTTATACGTTTAAAGAATCTTTTAAACACACAACCCGAGTGGTGGGCTGGGAAGATTGCTCAGCAGTTAGGGGCACTTGCTTGTAAAGCCTGCTAGCCTAGCTTCAATTTCTAAGCCACCCACATAAGCTGGGCACAAAAAGTGGTGCAAGTGTCTGGTATTTGTTTGTAGCAGCAGAGGAGGCTGTGGTGTACAGCACGCGTGCTGTGGCCTGCGTGTGGAGGCCTGAGGACTGAGGACAACCCTGGCGTGTTTGCCCTCTCCTTCCTTCTTTAAGACAGGGTCTGTCATTGCTTGGCTTCTGCACAAACCAGTCTATCTGGCTCAGGAGCTTCTGGATTCTCTGGGTTCCACCCACCATTGTTGTTGGTGCACTGAGTTTACAGATGCCTGGACCGTGTTATACCTGGCTACACGTGGGTGCTGGGACTTGAACTTGGGCTGGTAGGCTTGCTAGCAAGTGTCCTTAACTACTGAACCATGTTTCAGCCTTCCATTGTCTACCTCTTTTAAAAAATATTTATTTGTGACAGAGAGAGAGAGAGGGAGAGAGAGAGAGAGAGAGAGAGAGAGAGAGAGAGAGAGAGAGAGAGAGAGAGAGAGAGAGAATGGGCACATGGGCACAACAGGACTTCTTGCCACTGTAAACAAACTCTCCAGACACATGCACCATTTTGTGCATCTGGCTTTATGTAGGTACTGGGGAATTGAACCCCCAGGCCATCAGGCTTTGCAAACAAGAGCTGTAACCACTGATCCATCTCTCCAGTCAGGTTGTTTACCTCTTAATCCCCTGTCTGGAATAGCATTCATTGCTGTCAGGTCATGCAAGCTTCCTGGGGTCGTGGTTGCTGAGTTTCCAGAGCTTGGAGAAGTGCTGGGCGTACCAGACGCTCTGCACTGAAAGAATGGCTGCTTTGAGACATGCATTGGTTCTGACGATGGTACTTGTTTCTCTACTCTCTGCGGCCCCTCCTTGCTTTCCATTGGGTCAAGACTCAGATTGTTTAAGCTGAGAAATAAAATGTCCACGAAGGAGGTTTCATTGCACAATATATCAACAAGGGGAAATGTATAAAAACCATTTACAGCTTCTTTCATGGTGAACTCCAGAAATGAAATATGACCACTCGAGAGCAGCGTACATTAACAATTTGCTACAGTTACTGTTCTGGGCACCTGTTTTGAGTCTGCGTCCTCCAAAATTACAGTTTTTTTCTTTTCCCTGAAGAATGTCAAGGAAATAGTTACTCATGTGACATTAACCGTTATCTCATCTCATTTCTGGCACTAGGGCCAACCCGGATTCCCTGGCTATCCTGGTGCACAAGTAAGAAGATGCCTTTTGGAGCCTGCCAACTGATATGCTGCATGCAGCATCCTTTTCATGGATTTTTCTTTACGTTTCAAGTTCTGCTTTTGACTTTGTGAAGGGAGAAGATGGCGACCAGGGACATCGGGGAGAGAAGGGGGCAAAGGGAATCCGAGGAAAGAGGGTAAGAGGCAAAGGAGTGTCCCCCATCATCATTGTGTTAGACTTCTTGGCAGGAAGCCCTTCCTCCCTATCCGCACTCAGTCTGCACTTTTCTGGGGAACCACCCACACTCTTACTGCATTCCCCCCACTTGTCTTCTGGATACAAGGCAATGCACCAAACCAGAACCATGAAAAAGACAATCAGGAGTATCGATTATGCAATATTAACCTTTCAAAACAAGTTTGAGGGCACCTCTGGCTGGTAGATCTAGACATCATTTCTTTTTTTTTCTTTTTCTTTTTTTAAAATATATATTTATTATCCATAATGAGTTACATTATTTAGTGAGCAAACAATGAGTTGTTATCCCCAATGCCCCCCTTCCCCATCCTCAATCAGCTGGATATCCTCCTCCATGCGTCGTCGTCTGGATCAGTCCTTGTGGCAGGGGGCCATGGATAGCCTAGTACTCACCCGGTTCTCCTGGCCCAAGTGTGTTGTTACTGAGGGGTGCCATGCCTCTGGATAGTCTCCCTCACCACAGCTCTCACAATCTTTCCACCCCCTCTTCTGCTCAGTTCCCTGAGTCGTGGTGGGTGAGTATTAAGGCTGCTTTAATGTTGTGAGCTTAGGGGTCTTTGTGTCGAAAATCGTTGGTTTATGTCTCACTGGCTTATCCTGTGTTGATTGAATGGCTGTGGCTATGGGTCCCTTGTTCATCCCCTCATTCTCTGCGGGGCTTCATATGGATCCTCCACGATATGGCTGTGGTGGCTCATCTCTTGTGAGGATCTCAGCTATCGGCCTACAGCTAGACATCATTTCAAAGGACATTATTTTACCTGTAGAGCAAACATGACTGTTTTTTTCGGGATTCTTCCAAGCCTTTAATTTTTTTTTCACATATTTTAGGACTAGGTTCTCAAGAAATCAGTGATCCTCTTGGTGGACTTCGAGTCCACCGTGCTTCATAGAATCTCCCATTACAAAGCTGTTCCTTCAGTTTCTGAAGATTAAGTGATTTTTTTGGTGTGTGTGTGTGTGTGTGTGTGTGTGTGTGTGTGTGTGTGTGTGTGTCTGTGTGTGGGGGAAGACAGTGTTTCATGTAGCCCAGGCTAACCCTGATCTTGCTCTCTGAGGCTGGCCTTAGACCCCTAATCCTGCTGCCTTCACCTCTCAAATGCTAGGTTTATAGGTATGTGCCACCCTGTCCAGCTTTGAAGATGGAGTCTTGGATGCCTTGATAATTGCCAACTCTCTTTTTTTTGTGAGGTAGGGTCTCACTCTAGTCCAGGCTGACCTGGAACGTCTTCTGTAGTCTCAGGCTGGTCTCCACCTCATGGAGATCCTCCTACCTCTGCCTTCTGAGTGCTGGGATTAAAGGCGTGGGCCAGCACTCCAGGCTCCAACTCTTTCTGAAAAGAGTAACTCCATGGATACCTTGGTAGGGTTCAGCTGATAGACTAACTAGAAAGCAAAGCATTCTGGGGAAAGGACATGAACTTGTCCTTTCTGAGCAGCAAAGAGGAAAGAAGAAAAGAAAGTATGTATCCCATGTACTCAATAGTTGATATCTTTGTTCATTGGCAAAACATTTAAAAAACTGATTTGTCGGCTGGAAAGATGGCTCAGCAGTTAAGGTGCTTGCCTACAAAGCAGAAGGACCTGAGTTCAATTCCCCAGTACCCATCTAAAGCCATATGCACAAAATGGCACATGAATCTGGAGTTCGTTTACAGTGGCTAGAGGCCCTGGAGCACCCATTCTCTCTTTCCCTCTCTGCCTCTTCCTCTCTCCCACTCTCTCAAATAAATAGATAGATAGATAAAAATTTATAAAACCCCAATTCTGGGCTGGAGAGATGGCTCAGTGGAAAAAGGTGCTTGTTCTGCAAACTTTCCAGCCAGGGTTCAGATCCCCAGAACCCACATCAAGTCAGATACAGTGTTCACATGTCTAGTGCCAGTGCACCTATGGCAATGGGGGGTGGAGTCAGGAGAATCCCAAAGCTCATGGGCCAGCTAGTCTGACTGTCTAGTGACCAACACCAATAGGAACTTTGTCTCAAACAAGGTGGAAGGAGAGGCCCATACCCTAAGGATGCCTTCTGATATCCACGTGTGCATGCCCACTGTGGCATAAGTGCATTCATACATACATATCACACACATACATATACATACAACCAGACAGACAGACAGACACACATACAAAATGACCTATGCCTGACTTGGCTGGCTGCTAGCCATGCTTGCCCTCATCAGTTACCTGATCTTTCTACTTTCAATTAAAGATAAAGCATTTATCTAATTTTAATTATCAGTTAAATCCAGATAATGAATGCTGTGCCACTTAACATACCTCATGAGCAGTGAACCCATTGCCACTTTTTGAGCTACTGAGACCCAGAGGATGGGGTGGGAATGTTTTCCCCCCCACCCCCATGTCAGCCCTCAGTGCAGACTTCATGCATTGTACTTATCACGTGACCTTGAGACTCAACTGAGCATTGAGTCACTTTTCAAGGCTATCTGGAAGTGTGTTTGCATATCAACCGTGGGAAAGAGACGCCTGCTCTTTCTAACATCCCTGTCTATGGAAGCACAGCTCATAGACCAGCTGGTCAGTGGTGGATTCATTGGCTTGATGTCTCAAGAGGGTGTGTCCATTGCAATCAGGGGAAGCTCATTCCTTTGGTTTCATCACTTTTAGGGCAATGCTGGCTTTCCTGGATTTGCCGGAACTCCAGGTGACCAAGGCCCACCAGGAAAAATGGTAACCTGTGCTCTCTCCTTGCTTTGTATTTTTCCTTGCTTTGTATAAAAATTGAGTATTTAATAAGAGTCATAGCTAAATAAGAAATGAACACTTGGGTCATTTAAGAGGGTTGAGAGAACAGGCCAAATTTGCTTAGAGGACATTGCTTGAAATCCTTCCTCGGTCTATTTACTTAGTATGTAGTTTTCCTTGAACACAGAGATGATTTTGGAGTGTCTAGAGAGCCATGAATCTTACTAAATAAATAAAACTATATATAAGACTCACTAGAGAGTGAGTTTATCAGTGCAAACAAGATGAGTAACATTTATGGAAATCCAGATGGAAATCCTCATAAGATATTCCATTTCTATAATTTTGACTGAACCAATAATGTTGTAAGACTAGAAGTATATATATATATATTTAAATTCCTGGAAAGTCACTTGGCTTGACAGGAAAGCCTTGAGGCCATCACTCTGTCCCGTGACCTGTCCTACAAGGCTTGGCTACCGTTTTATGAGGGTCAGTATATTCGCTTGGCTGTAGGGTGAACTTGCTAGACTCATTGCAATTCAGGGTTTACTGAAGAGCGTCCACAAAGAGAACTACACACCATAGAGGTAAAAGGACTGTTTAGGCTATTTCATGGGGAAGTAGAGATTGAGGAGTCATCTGCCCAACCTTACAAGTTATTAGCTTGAAGGGTTTAAATGAGGGAAAAGATTCTCTAAGCAGTCAGGGGGGCTGGAGCTGGACGGCTGCAGTCTCAGAGGTTCCGGGGAGGGCTCGTTCACTGTGAGGACAGAGAGTGCTGGTGGGCAGCTTGGAGAGAAGGGGCAGAGGACAGATCGGGATCTCTTTTAGAACAGCCCGTGATAGGACCTGAGATCTTCAGTGACCTTTTCCTGAATTTGGTCTTGAACTATATATGAACCATATAGAGTCCCAAATCACCCAGTCTTCTGCGTCTTTATATTCCACCTATCTGGGATTTCTGGATTCTGAGATCTGGAATTCATCTTTTAGGCCTTCTGCCTTCCTTAAGGGGTTGGATGGAATTCCAGGGCCAGGAGGGAGAGGTGGTGCATGCGCCATGGAAAATGCACTCAGCATCTCCTGTTGACTCTAGAGGAGAATGTGTTGGCTATCAGAAATCTTGCATTTTAAACCCAAATTTCTGTTCCTTCCAGGGCATCAAGGGCCCAGAAGGTTTCGTAGATATGATGGTAGGTAAGATTTTTAATTCTAAATTTTACTCTTTTCCTTTTGCATGTGGTGTGTGTGTTGTATACACACCCATGTGCAAATACATCTGCAATAGGCATGCATATGCAGAGGCCAGAAGAGACATCTGATGCTCTTCCATCACTCTTCCACATGTTTACTTGAGACAGAGTCTCTTGGTGATCCCAGAGCTTGACACTTTGGGAGCCCCAGGGAGTCTCGAGACTCTGCTCCCCATAGGACCTGGATTACGGGTGTGCCTGGCCATACTCAGCTGCTTACACAGCTGCTGGGGAATTGAATCAGCAGTCTCAGGCCTATCAGGCCTTCATGCTTGTGTGTTAAGGGCTTTACCACTTAGCCTTCTCCCAGCTCCTAAACCTTACTCTTCAGGGCACAAGCTTTCTACGTTTACAAAATAAAGATCCCTTCACCTTGAAGATTCTTAATTTTCCTTATGATAAATTCTGTTGGTATTGTGTTTATAGAACACAAATGTCATAACTAAATTATATAAAAAATAGAAAAATCATATTTTAGATCTTCTGAGTAACATTAGTTGCCAGGAAAGGAAAGATGTTGAAGCTACCATCTTCTTGTTCTTCTTCTGCTTGAGCTCAAACCTTGCTTATAAAATTTACTTATATGTTGTTTATAAACCCATACAGTTTAGTACTCACATTTTTGTCTTAAAACAACTTTAAAAGTTAGGTTGAGGGCTGAAGAGATGGCTCAGCAGTTAAGGTGATTGCCTGCAAAGCCTAATGACCTGGATTCAATTCCCCAGGACCCATGTAAAGCCAGATGCACAAAGTGGTGCGTGGAGGTGTCTGGAGGGATTTTTTTTTTTTTGCAGCAGCAGCTGGAGGCCCTGGTGTGCTCATTCTCTCTGTCTTTGAATTAATTAATTAGTTAACTAGCTAACTATTTTTATAAAGTTATGTTGAGTTTTCATCTCCCAAGTACACAAACAGTGTTAGGTGGGGGTGGGGGATGTGGGAGCAGCTGAGGAGCCTGAAGTGGTGGAGTTTGAGGTGGAGGAAAGGCTAGAATGGAGAAAGGAGGGACAACTGAAGAGAAGTAGAATTACTGAGTGGGTGTTAGGCCTTGGCAGTCAGTCTGAAGTTACAGGACTTGCTACTTCAGAGATCCAAGTATCAACAGCATTTCCCGGCATCCTCTGCTGAGGCTCGTCTTCAACTTCAAAATCAGCTTTGATTCTGTTGCTTTGTGAGGCAGGTTAAGAAAAAAAAAAGCATCCCTTACCTATTTCCCACATTGTATACAAGATCATTTAATTTTTTTTTGAGATAGGGTCTCGCTTTAGCCCAGGCTGACCTGGAATTCACTATGGAGTCTCAGGGTGGCCTCAAAACTCGAAGCGATCCTCCTACCTCTGCCTCCCACGTCCTGGGATTAAAGGTGTGCGCCACCATGTCTGGCTCCATCTAATGTTTTAAAATAGCTATTGGAGGGCTAGAAGATTCTTGCCATGCCAGCATGAGGATCTGTGTTTTGATGCCCAGAACTCAAGCAAATGCTGGACATGGTGATGCTCACCTGCAATCCCAGCGCTGGGGCGATGGAGACAGTGGATCCCCAGGCAAGGTGATGAGGTAGACTAGGTGGATTGGTGAGCACTGGGCTCATTGAGAGAATCCTTTTCAGAAAACAAGGTGAGGGAGACACCTCATATCGACTTCTGGCCTCCATTGTGTGAACACATATGTGCACACAATTGTACATGTGTGATCATGCAGAAATGCATAGACACACTCATACATACACTCTCTCACACACACTCACACAAACATTCACACACACACACACTCACACACACACTCACTCAATCAAAAGCCACTGGATCTGGAAATACAATTGTTGGATCGTGTCATCTGCTTTAACAATTTTTGAGTTTTCTGTTGCAGATCAAAATGTTTAAGATACGCACTGATATCATCCAGAAGACGTTGCTAAGTCAGAAGAGTGAAGAGAAATATGCTTCAAATTCAATACTTATTTCCTTTTCTCATCTTTTTTTAACAGCCTTGTGAAATAGTTGAATTCATTCGAAAAAACTGCCGTAAGTTGTTTGAGAGCTGCTGCTGTGACGTGGGGGTGGATCAGAGACTAGGGGTTCAAGTCACTCAAGGATTTGACTGAGCTCTCTCTCTCTCTCTCTCTCTCTCTCTCTCTCTCTCTCTCTCTCTCTCTGTGCGCATGTGTTGATGAGTTTGGGAGTTGTTCCTCACTTTCCACCTTGTGTGTTTCAGCTACCTCACAAGCTTCTGGGACATTCTCCTGTCTCTACCTCCCTGCTCGCTGTAGGCACACTGGGACAGAGATGTCTGCTTCAGCGCTGGGCTTTGAAACAGGCTCTGGGATCCAAACTCAGATCTACACACTTGCACGGCACATATTTTTTGTCCACTGAGCCATCTCCACAGTCCCCCAAACTCCTAGAATATGTTGGGTCCAGTTTTCCTTAGGGGAAGTAAGTAATCTTTCCTTAGGTGGTCTCGGAAATGAGGCAGTTTGAGAGGCACACCACCACAACAGTGAAGGTCAGTCCCAGGAAATGCAATGGCAATGGCACGCCCACGTGCCTGCATCCTGATTCATGACACAGACGAAGACAAGCTTTCCCTTTACTCCATCCGTCTGAACATGGGGTCAGTGGTGATCCTTGGAAAAGACATTTGCTCTATTTGACTTACATTCACGTTTTAAAAATGACAACCCGCATACATATACGCAGGGATCATACTTCCCTCTCACCACTCTCCTTTACCCTCCTTCCGCTCCCCTGGGTCCCCTCTGATTTCCAGCTAGTCCCTCTTTTATTTTGATGTCATTTTTTGGCCCCCTTCCTTCCTGCATGACGGCATGACGATGGAGCCAATATATGCAGGTCTAGTTCAGGTGATGGCAGCCACTGCGAGGTCATGAATGCACCTGCCGCTTGCGCCTCCTCACTCTTTGACTCCATCCCTGAGCTTTGGAGGAGATAGATGGTTTGTCACATTCCCCGTTGAAACCTCCATGCTCTCCTAAAGTATCCAGAGTCCTGGTCTACTAGAGAGAGCACATGGTTCACTTGGTTTTGCCTGCTGGAAGCAGGGATAGAACACTAGTGTTGGCAAGTTGGTTAGTGCGCAAGTGTGAGTTTTCTCCACAATTCCCTGTCTTCTTGCTTTTGTTCTTTCCATTTCTATCCAGCTGCTGTTCAGGGAAACCCTGGGATCTATTTTCCTAGAAGTTATACAGATAATACCACCAGCTTAACCCCAAATGAGAGCTGACTACCCAGAAAGTTAACATTTCCATATATGGAGGAGTGTCTGGGTTCACACCACACAGAAGAGTGGGAAAATATTTGCAATATAAACAACAGACACAAACAGGGGCTTAACTTCCTTGTTCTGTTGTTATGTGGAGATAAAATTGCTGATACAGGGGGTGGAGAGGTGACTCAGTGGTTAAAGGTACTTGCTTGTAAAGCCTGATGGCCGGAGCTCAGTTCCCCAATACCCACGTAAAGCCAGATGCACAGAGTGGCCCATGTATCTGGAGTTCATTTGTAGTGGCTAGAGGCCCTGGCATGACCATTCCTTCCACTTCCTTTTCTCTCTCCCTACTTATAAATAAATAGATATATTTTAAAAGTTACTGATATATAACCATTTTTATTCGCAAACAGATATTTTGTAAAGACTAAATATAAATGGAATAAAACCCCTTTTAAATTGAAAGTGGGTAAAAGACAGGAGTAGGGGTTCAGAGAAGAAGACAGTGTCTATGAAAATGTCCACCCTCCCAAGAAGTGAAGAACACAAGCTAAAATAGGGTCATACTCTTTGGCTCCCAAAATGGAAATTGTATGTATGTATGTTCACTATACACAAGCATTTAAAATATTTTTATTTATTTACTTGCAAGGAAAGAGAGAGAGAAGAGAGACAGATGGAATGGGCACCCCAGGGCCTCCAGCAGCTGCCAACAGACTCCAGATGCATGTGCCACTTTGTGCATCTGGCTTTACACAGGAATTGGGGAATTGAACTCAGGTCTTTAGGCTCTACAGGCAAGTGCCTTAACCACTGAGCCATCTCTCCTGCCGTCATGATTTTCTTGCAATGAGGTCTTGCTAAGTAGCCTCAGATGACCTGGAACGCCACATGTAGCTCAGGCTGGCATTGCTCTTGAAATCCTGCTTCAGCCTCCCCAGTGCTGAGATCGAAGGCCTGTGCCACCAGGCCAAGTTTCACACTGGAAATACTTTTTATGACTTTTCAAAAATTTCATTTATGGGCTGGACTAGAGTGCGACCATACCTCAAAAAAAAACCCAAAATTTATGTATTTATTATTTTGGAAATATTTTCAAACTGACAAAAATAATCCCATTCAAATATGGAAAATGCATGAAATACACATTGTGGGCATATAAAATGACACAACTTTAAAAAACATTTTTATTTATGCCAGGGCTTCTTGCCCCTGCAAATGAACTCCAGATGCATGCGACACTTTGTGGCATTACATGGGTACTGGGAATCGAACTTGGGTTATTAGGCTTTGCAGGCAAGTGCCTTAACCACTGAGCCATCTCTTCAGCCCCTGGCACAACTTTTTTGAAAGAGCAGTTGAACCATTAATATGTAGATTGATAATTAGAGTGATTGACACATACTCTAATTGCACAAACAGGCACAGACTCTTGTTCACACATGCTGAGCCAAAGACACTCTGGCTGAAGAAGCCATGGACATAATCTACATGGCAGAACCAGGGCAAAGGGGAAGAAGGCACCGGAAAGAATGCCTTTCCTTACTTCTTAGAGGCACACACAGTGATGGTCTTTCTTATGGTAGAGGGTGCCTTTTGGGCATCTCACTATTTTTCCTGTTTTATTATCCAGAATACAGTAAGATCATTACGTTACTGGAAAATGTGGCCTTGGTTCGCAGCAATCATATGCCCACTTGGAAGATGGCACCCTATTATTACAGAACAAGAAGGGGAGAATGGTTATTGGGACAAGTAGAAGACCCTCCCTATTGAGACAGGAGTCTAGAAGGCCACTGGAATTTCTCAGAAAAGAGTCTTTTTTTGCAAACTGGCAGTGGTAGCACATACCTGTAATCCTAGCACTTGGGAGGCTGGGCAGGAGAATTGTGAGTTCAAGGACAGTCTAGATGACATAGTGAGTCCCTGTCCAAAAAAAAAATTAAGAAAATAAAGCACACATGAAAAGATGCCACAACTTGCATGAACTAACAGTGTCTTCTTCTCTCTTCAAAACCATTTTTCTTCCAGCTTGTGCAACAGGTAAGTGACACTCTTCCTGGCTCCCTCAGCCCTCGCCTATTTAGCGGCTGTGCAGAACAGAACATCTCAGATTTCTTGTCAAGGTATTTCCAAATGCCCTGTGTTCCCGACGGAAGTGGTCTTCGCCTTGGACATGTCTGATGATGTATCCCAGTTGGCTTTTGAGAGGATGAAACGGATTTTACTCTCTTTGTTGATGAGGCTGGAGATCAGCGAGAGCACCTGTCCAACAGGTGCCCGAGTGGCCATCGTCTCCTACAGCGCAAGGACAGATTACCTGGTGCGCTTCTCCGACCTCCAGGGGAAGTGGGCCCTCATGCAGGCTGTCAGAAGAATCCCCCAGGAACAGTCACTTGGCCACAGGAACCTCGGGGCCTCCATGTCATTCGTGGCGAGACATGTATTCAAGCGCCTGCGTCCAGGCCTTCTGGTGAGGAAGGTGGCCGTGTTCTTCCAGGTGGGCAGGAACAATGATGTAGCCTCGGTCAGCACGGCCACCCTGGAGCTGCGAGCGGCTGACATCACCACTGCGGTCATCACCTTCACAGGGGCCCACAACCTCCCCGATGCCCTGCTGGTATGTAGGGTGCAGGGACGAGCTGATGGAAGGGGATCTGGGGTTCACATCTGTCTCTTTCCTTTTTAAAATTCAGTAGAAACTTCGTATGGATGAATCACCAGTTGGTATCATCACTTCCCATACCTGTTTCTTACCCCAGCCTTGGGGACCACCGGGGAAATGAGGATTGTCCAGGAGAAGAATTCTCTAGAAGTTGGTGTGTGTGGAAGAGCGTCAGTACAGACCCAATCTAGGAGATGACCCGGCCATTCTGGAGAGCTTGTTCTGTGCTGTGGGCTTCATGGATATCATCCTAGTTAACATTGTAACAGTTGCCTGTTGCTGTGACACACTTGGCCAGATGCAGTTTGTGGAAGGGAAGGGTTGATTTCTGGCTTACAGTTCTGAGGGGATGGCGGGGAAAGCATAGCAGGAGCAGATAGTGGACATTGTATCTCCACACCAGCAGGGAGGGCGGAAGACAAGCATTAGGGAGCAGAGCTGGACTATAACACTCCAAAGCCTTCCTCCAGCAAGGCTCCTCCCTTCAAAGGCTCCACCAGCTGGGGATTAAGAATGAGGCTTAATCACAAACACATGAGGCCATGGGGGACATTTTACATTTATTCAAATCACCACAAATAACCCTAAAACTCTACAGCCTAGGCCTTATTGGTTCTGTTTGCTTCAAGGATAAGAAAACTGAGGCTTATCAAGTTTAGGAATATTCTCGAAGGTCAAATAGCTAGATAGTGGCAGATTCCTAGTACCATCACGTCTGTGTCATCTAACAACTGTGTTAAACTGTATCATCACAGGCTACAGACAACAACCACTTTCTTCCCTTTTTTAAAAAAAGACTGGTGGCATTGCCACCACTCCCAGCTAGATGGGTTTTATGTGTTTATTCCTCTGTGACTAAGATGTAGTTTTAAGGTACAGATCACTTTTAGCATCCAATCAATTTTTAAAATATTTTATCTTCAAGTAGAGAGAGACAGAGGGAAGAGGAGAGAGAGAGAGAGAGAGAGAGAGAGAGAGAGAGAGAGAGAGAGAGAGAGAGAGAGAATGGGGCATGCCAGGGTCTCCAGCCACTGCAAGCGTACTCCAGACCATGCACCACTTTGTAAATCTGGCTTTACGTGGGCACTGGGGAATTGAACCTAGGTCGTTAGGATTTGCAGGCAAGCCCTTTAACCACTGAGCCATCTCTCCAGCCCATATCAATTTTTTGTGTGTCTTTTCCTTTCCCAAACCATACAGTGTCAGGTAACTGCTCTTCTGACTTTGATCACAATCAGATAGTTTCTACCCGTTCTGAAACTTGGTGTGAGTGGAATCCCTCCCCATGTGGGCTTTTGTGTCTGGTTTCTTCCAGTCTAAACGATGTCTGGTCTCTTGTGTTATCATTGTTGTGTATGTGGATAATTTGTTCCTGGTTATTATCGTGCAGTATTTCATCTTCAGCATGTGTGGATGCCAATAAATACTCGTTTATTCATTCTCTGAATTTACTTGTCTAACTGAAATCCACAAAATACATTCTCATGAAATATTGCAATGATTTATCAAGATAAAGGCTGATTTTCTTCTGCTTATGAAGGCTGGATTGAACCACGTGACATTGCCAATATGTGACCATTTTTGACCTGAAAAGATGGAAGTGTCATAAGGTTCAGCTTAATACTAATGGATTTGGTTGTTCTAGACCATTTAATTTTCTCTTAAGATCGAGTGTGTTCAGCAGAAGTGATAGGTGAGAAATCTAGTTGGCACCACTGGGAAAAATGCTTCTAGGGGTCAATAGATAACCCTGTGGCTGCCTGCAGACTGCCTGGAAGATGGACATCAGATCAAGCTGAGGACAGAGAGATAAACTGCAGAGAGTGAGTTCCTGCTCACTTGAGCTGCATCCCTCTCAGAGGCCTAGCAGATGATTGGACAGGGGACATTCTAAGTAACTTCCCAAATGGATTAGTAAAGGCAGGCTATAAAAATAATTTAAATATGGCGCTCTCTTGGTTATTTTATAAATAATGTGTTATTTTTGGGTTAGTCTCTTCATCTCTCTGGGACATACTGTGTTTGGCTCAAACATGGATAAAGGGTTAGGGGAGAGAGCTCAGTGGGTAGAGTGCTTGCCTGGCAATCATGAGGACCCTGTTCTAGCTCCAAACCCACAGAAAATGCTGAGCATGGCAGCGTGTGCCTGTAAATCCCAGTGCTGGGGAGGTAGAGACAAGAAGACCCCTGGAACTCACCAGCCAGCTGGCCTAGCTTACTTGGTGAGCTCCAGGCCTCTCAAAAAGAGGTGTATTGTGTTCCTGAGGATAACACCCAAGGTTGTCCTCTGGCATCACGTACACACATGTGACATGCATCTACACATGCACACATGCCACAGGCACTCCAGAAAAATGGAGAGGAGGGTGTAATTATCAAGGCATCTATTTTTCAGGAAGGCCTGTCCCTGTCATTTGTAGAGTGGTAGTCATGATGCCATTACATGCCCTGGATTACCCATTGAGCAGGCAGTCTTTGGGTCTGATGTTCGGCTTCATCCTTGGCATAGTCTTCTTGCCCTGGTAGTTGCTCTCAGCTCAGAGGAAAGGAATGTAAAGGTATGTGAGGAGAAGTTGCCACCTTGAATTTACTTGAAACCCAGTTTTGTCATTCCTAGCTGTTCTCCTGCCCATTTCTTGGTCATGTTCAGCTTCAGGGTGCTCGGGGACAGTTTGGCATATTTAAAATTTAATAGTTTAGAGGGGATGCTGAAAGATGCTTGCTAGTTCCGATGCAATGAATGACCTCCTTTCTGGTGACATTGGCAAGAAGAGCGATACTGTAAAATTGCCAACTGTTCTCAGGGCTCCCATTTCTCTACAAGTGAGCATATTCCAGCGTTACCCTGCTCTCCGTACCTGGTGTTAAGAAATCTGTGAGTGTGGGTTATTTTCTGAACTCACTGCTCAAGGGCTGTCTTTGATTATGTGTGGGGCTTTTGTCTTTCACCTCTATGTTATTTTAATTTTCAGAACAACACCCACATGCTTCTTCTGGGCAAACCAGGCTAGTTCAATGTGAACCGATTATATAAACAAATGTTCTAACTTTTCAGCTCTTGAAACATGCTTGGAGGCTGAGCTGTCTCCTGAAAAGATCTTTTTTTTTAACGCTATCCATTGAGTTATCACAACTCTAAATAAAACTGCATTATAGCATCTGGACTCTCTGTGCCTAATCTCATTGCTAGGAACTATCTTGTGCCTCCAAACATAAGCCATCATTAGATAAAAGTTTTTTCAAAGTGTAGAAGCAGAGCATTATAGGGGAAATGCGGTTTGTGTGCCAGGTTTCAGCTTTCCGTTTTCTTTCTAAAAGGCCTCGCACACATTCCCTTGAAGCAATGCCTAGGGAAGTAGCTCGTGTTTATTGACCCAGGCCCTGTCTAAGCCATATTGACTGATTCACTTACTCCTCAGAACACTGCGAGATCAGTGGCATCACGAGCCTATTTTTCAGACAATGGGACTGAGACACGCAGCAGTTAAACGATTGTTCACGCTCTGAAACTCCCATTAGCCACAAGACTTTGAATTCAAAAGTCCAAAATGGACAAAAGAGAGACTTTCAAAGCGCTACTGCATTTATCTTTATAACAATATTATGAGACGAATGCATTTTGTACGTGTGCAGGCATGTGCAGAGGGCAGAGATCAGATGATGGCTTCGGGTGCCCTTTTCTATCCCTCATCCACAGAGTTCCTGAGTTGGGGTCCCCCACCCCCTGACGCAGCCACTTTGGGTCAGTAAGCCCAGCAATTCTCCAGTCTCTGCTCGCCCATGGGGTTACTGACATGCGTGGGTTCTGGGCCCTCCCGTCCCCTCAAGTGTAAGCAGCAAGTGCGCTTTCCCACTGAGCCATCTCCCCAGCCTCTCTGCATTGTATGCTTTCGATAACACTAGGATTTAATAATCCTACGATGAGACACGACTGTGAACTGACTATTCCCGGGCATTCCTTTTCTCGTTCCAAAGAATGGATGCTGGCTGTCATGGAGGACCTCTTCCTGCGCTATTAAAAATCAGCTTTAGAAAAGGAAAACATTAAGAAACAAGCTCAATAAATTTTGGGGGGAAGTAACTTTTTTATTTTGATATAATTTCAGAATTCATAAAAGTTGCAGAAAGACACTTGGGTTGCTATTATGTTCTCCAAGAGATTCTTTGTTGTATGTGCATGGATGCATATTTTCATATGTGTGTGTGTGAGTGTGTGTGTATGTGTGTATATGTGTGTGGTGTGTGTGTATGTATGTATGTGTGTGTGAGTGTGTGGTGTGAGTGCATGTGCATGTGTATGTGTGTGTGTAGGCAAGAGGTCAACATTGAGTATCGTCTTTAATTTCTTTCCCCCTTAATTACTTTTGAAACACAGTCTTTCACTAATTCAGTTCGACAGAAAGCCCCAGGGATCCTCCGTCTCCATTTCCCTAGCGCTGGGATTACAGGCAGGCCTTTCTATGCGTGGCTTTCATGTAGGTGCTGGGGATTCAAACTCGGGTTCTCACACTGGCATAGCAAACATTTTGCCAACTGAGCCATCTCCC
>PVHP010034635.1:0-19637 GCA_004024765.1 Zapus hudsonius
GGCAGCAAGGGCATTCATTATCTATTGAATATTTGCCCAGCTCTAATAGTTGTATTGTTCACTTTGACCTATAGAAGGAGCCAGAACGAATTAAAGCATATTGATGTGACCTATGCACAAGAAAGCTTGCAAATGCCCTTTGTGCTTTGTGTCTCCACCATTCTCTCTCCAGCTCCCAAGCACCCTCTTGTGAACCTCATATGAACCTCTGCACCAAGGCTGAGCCATGAGCCTCTCCTACAACACATCACCATGGTGGTTGTCATGGAAGCTGTAACAGTTTTACTAATTCCTAGTGAATGCTGCATTCTTATTCTCTGCAAAACCTATGGTTTTTTACACACAAAAAGGCAATAAAAGGGAGCCAAAAATGGTCCACAAAGAATCTGTTCACTTGACAATGATTATAATAGAAATAGACAGTGGCACAAGATTATTTTTTCCTTGAGACAGAGAGATGAAAACAGAAGCGGCTGCAGAAATATTTGGTTCTTGCTGTAGGAATAATTTCACATGTGACTATTCTAGAAAACTTTTACCTTTATCTTTGCATTTTATTTCATTTTTAATTGATACCTAATAATTTCACATACTTATGAGGTATTATGTGATGTTTAATACCCATGGATGCATTTTGTAATAAAAAAATCATGACATTTAAAATAACTGTCTTTATAGATATATGTATGAGAGTTTCAGACAAGCTCCATAGAGCCCCTCCCTTGAGTGGGAGGTGCCTCTAGCAAGAGCTCAAACCTAGATACTAAAATTGATGGGTCATGTATAGACTTACCTAGTGGAAGTTTTTAAAAGGTCCCTAAAACAAAGCCCAGTCTCTTCTTCCACATGGCATCCTAGAAGGAGGACTTTTATTTTCCAGGTAAAGCCCCTCACCCCTATGTTATCTTTTCTTTTCCTGTCTGTTTAGTTAAACAGCATAGATTTTGGCTAAAACCTCTCCCACGTGTTCTCCCCACACTGGTGGCTGGAGAATTCTGTAACTCCCCATTTCCCTTTAAATAAAGTCTCCCACTATACCTTAAATTCCAGTTGTCTATGATTTTAATTCTTTAACTTTGTAGACAAGAATTCGAGTACTCCTTAAATTTTGAGGTACATTGGAATTTTTGCTGGGTGTTATCTAAATTCTAATCCTCAGCTCAGTCCTTACATATGTATGTATCATTACAGAGAAAACATTCAAAGTCCCCTCTTCTCCATGTTCACTGCAGCATTAGTCCAAGCAAAGAAATGGGATCAACTGAAATGTCAACCAGTGGACTGAACAGAGAAAATGTGCCATTTATACATGATGGATACTATCTAACCATTAAAAGATGAAAACTTGTCCTTTGTGTGACTGAGAGATCAATTCTAGGTTGACTCAGTGTCCTTTCCTTAGACAAGAAGTCTTGGTGAATAGGTGAAGTCATCACCCTGACTCCACATGGAAGATGCCAAAGACAAGGGTCCACCTGGCATGTTCACCCCAGGGAAATGAAAGCCACTGCCTTATCACTAGACCTGACATCCTTTTTGCCAATAATTGCATACATTGTTCTCTCCTCTCTGTCTCCAATCCATTGGGGGCCTTCCTCGGTGGATCAGTCCATGGGACAGGGGGTTATGAATTGCCCAAGAGATAGCCAGGTTTTGCCCCTATTGTGTATTGTTGCTGAGGGGGGCAATGTCACTGGATATTCTCCCCCTCCGTGGCTCTTACATTTTTTCAATGCCCCCTTTCGCTCAGTTCCCTGAGTCATGGTGGGTGAGTTTTAAGACTGCTTTAGTGTTGAGATCCTATGAGTCTCTTGACTTCTGCTTTGGGTTGTGTTGGTGTCATAATCAGCCACACGCCGCTGGGATGAATCTCCACACGGGTTCAGTTTTGAGAGGAAAATATCCAGGGAAGTTCAACAATGAAGAAAAAGGCTGGCCCCCTTTCACAGATCTAAGCAGAGAGAACAACCCATCACCCACACCTACAAAAGCAAGTACACTCCAATTAAACTGGCAAAACAGCAGGACCTCCAGACTCGAACTCAGACTGCTCTTTACTTATCTAGAGCTGGAATTTCACATCCATCCCAGAATCACCTTAGGGATGGGGCTTAGGATCCCGCCTAGGTGACACCTTCTGGCTGGAGAAAACCTTTAATACACTTTTTAATCTATTGGGGGACATTCAATCAAACTCCCACAATTGGGTATCATTGGTGTCAGTCTCCATTGACTTTTCATGGGTTATCTGACTTGTTGTGGTGATAGGTCTCATGTTATCTCACCACTTTCTCATAGGTTTCATTTGGGCCCTGTGTGATAGGCCAGGGGTGGTTCATCTCCTGCCAGGATGTCAGCCATCATCCCGTCTTATTGGTGGAATTGGATTGTCCATGACTCTCTCACTGCCTTCTGAAAAATACAAACAGAATTTCCATTGGAAAGTGAGATCAGTGTAGGTTAAATGAGACAAACATTACTATTTTGGAAAGATTCTAATGGATGTAGCCTCTCTGTCGCTCCCTGGTAGAGGGAATTTCCCCTTGGAGCTCTGGTTCTTTGTCCCTATAAGATTTTGTCATGGATCCCAGTTCCAGTTAAGGTTTCCTTGTCACTGAGTGGATCTCTTAGCCAATCAGTAAGCCATTGATTACCCTCCTAGGTTTAGTACCACTATTGCACATGTGAGCACTTCTTGACTTTCTGGTCTCTACCATACAGCCATGTTCAGCATTCTCTTATGAACTGTCTGTATTATATATCACTAGTCTGATTTCTCCAAATATCATTGATCAATTTCCCTTGACAGTTCATGTAGCACCTTCCAGCATTACACATGCTACCATCTGGGAGCTGGTACCTTTCTGGATCTAGAAGAGTCTCTTGGTGTTATGTGACACCACTCTGTGGTGTCTTCAGCAAAATGGTCTTATCTTTGGCCTGGGGTGAGTATTCAAGAGCTGTGACAAAAGTCTGTCTTGTTTTAGGGACCTCATGTGTCTCTGATCAACAGCTCCATGTAGGAAGTAACCAATAACTGGGACAGGGAGTAGCAGGCCTGAAAATGTTTTTCTTGGGGTTAGGCTTCCTCCCATTCCATTCATGGCCCCTCTTACTAGGCAATAAGCTAAATCAATACCATAAAATCCTTACTTTCATTGAGTAAGCTCTTGAGGAAGCTGTGGGCATCCTGGTAAGATGGACAAGGACATCTCAAGACAAGGACACAAACACACTCTTTCCACGAGTCCTGTCATCTTAAAGGAGCTGTCCTGGGTGCTTCTTTTCTCTCTCATATTTGTATCAACCAGGCCTACTTTCTCTACCGAATAGAACACATCAATACCTTCCTTATAATACAATGCATTTTCTTGGTTACTTTCTTAGAGCAATTGGTGTGTTGCATATAGAAAAATAATGATTGAATTCAGTTAATATAGAATGGAAAGAATTTTCTAAAAGAGAACCATAATGAAAAATTTAAGTTTTTAGATGTTGACTCCTATTTAGCTAATCTTCTAAACAAATATTCAAATATTTTGCTGAGCAGCTATCATATCTTTGCATGATGCTTTTAGCTGGTGTGTTTTCACAGTTTCCCTCCCTGACTTGTGACAGTTAACTCCTTCAGGCAAGCTCCATAGAACCCCTCCCCTTGAGTGGGAGGTGTTTGTAGCTAGAGTTAAAACTTAGATGATAAAACTCATTGGTCTGGTATGGACCAACCAGCTGTCTCTCTGACTTACCTGGTGGAGGTCATAAAAAGTTGCTGAAACAAAGTCCAGCCTCTTATTCCTGCACATGGCATTTTAGGAGAAGGACTTCTGATATTTCAGGCCTTAAATTTTTTTCCACATAAACCTTTTTACTCATGATGGGAGCCCTCTGTTATCTTGTTTTCCTTTGTTTGTTTGGCTAACCAACATAGATTTTGGCTTAAACCTCTCCCACGTGTTCTATCCACACTGGTGGCTGGAGAACATTGTAAACTTCCCATTTTCCTTTAAATAAAGTCTCCCACTATATCTGGTGGTCTATAATTTGAATTCTTTAACTTTATAGACAAGAATTTGGGTACTCCTTAAATTCTGAGGTGTATTGGAATTTGCTGGGTCTTATCTAAGTTCAAATCTTCAGCTCTGCTGTTACAGACTCAGCTTTTTTATAATGATTTCAGCTTTTACTTTTTGTGTTTACTTTTCTAACTGTTTCTTTATCTTCAACAGCCTACTGGTTGAGCTATTGAACCCACTTTGCCTTAATGCCTAACCATATCCGAAAGGACAGTATGTTCTTAAAATACAAAGCTACAGTAAAGAGTGATGTAGTAGGGATGCTAGACAAGAGGCTGTGGAGTACACAAATGACAAAGACCGGAAAGCCAATTTGGACAAAATAGGAAAGAGCAACACTTGCTCTTTTCACCTGGTCACCAGACTTGATATGTGGGTTAGGAGCCATTAATAATAATAATAATAAATAATTAATAATAATAATAACAATAATAATAGGGGCCATTGCCTCCATCTGTCAGTTTTGTCACTCCCTCTGGCTCATCCACAATCTTCTAAAATTCACAACAAACTAACAGTATCATAATTATCTTCATTTTGCATGTGAGCAATATGAAATTCAGGAAATAGCTTTTCCAGGCAGGTATAGTTAGAAAGAGGAGTAGGCTAAGGTTTGAATCTTAAAGAACCAGAACTATTTCACTCCCTCCCAAACAAGATGAAATTTCTAATATCTCTTTAAGCATTGGAAGCTATTCAACTCAACATTAACACTTTTAAAAACAATGATAATATATCTGCCCAGATATTATACAAGATTGAAAACCCCTCCTGAATTATCATAATATTCCTGCTAGGGCTGTTTGGGATACAGAAGTAGATGTGGCAGGTTATAGATTAATAGTTGATAGGTAGATAGATATAGATAGATGATAGATGTTCAGATATATGTATAGATATTGTACAGATATGGACACTATTACAGGTGTAGATGGTTAAGTATGGACATAAATATGTAGGTATGCATTTAAGCTGTTTTACATAAACGGATAGATAATTGATTAGATTGGTAGATAGATGATATAAATAGGTAGGTAGGTAGGTAGATGTTAGATAAAAATATCCAATGCATCAGATAATATCATATTTCAGCTCATTTTTATGTTCTTAATTCAACTTGGCTTTCATGGAAAAAGCAAAACTGATATGATCATCAATAACTTGAAAAATAATAAAGAAAACATGTGTCCACTTTTACATTAGAAGCAGAGCATGTGATTGAATTTCCTGTCTCTCTGAACCTGGACAATTAATGTCTTGTCTATTTTAACTGACTGATTCTAAGCAAAGACATTATCAGAATCCTTGTAACTATAAAAGGACTTTAAGTCACTCCCTGGGACCTCACCTCTATTATCAATCATCCACAAATTCTACCTCCATTCTCTCTCCTTTTGACTTTCCACATAACAATACCTTGAAATTGTTTTAATGTTCAGCTGTCACTGACTTTTAAAACCAACTTACTTCCTTTGTAGAAAATGAAGGTCACATGCATCTGAAACAGACAGTCTGTAGCCGCATGGCCTCAAAATGTAGATATTATGTGATGAGACTTTTAGCAGCTTTGATTTTATCTGAGAGCTGAAAGAACAAACCAGAGATCTCAGACTGTAAATAAGGCAATGTCTGATGACTTCTACTCACACCCTCATAGAATTCTCTTCTCTAGCCCACATTTGGTATGTGTAAAGTAAACCACAAATTACCAAGCTGTTTCCTACATACCAAAACAGGCACAGAGAAGCCTATGGAAGCACTGAGACTACAGGTTTGAAAGCAGGGTATAGATAGAGAGATGATAGATAGATAGATAGATAGATAGATAGATAGATAGATAGATAGATAGATGATAGATAGATAGACAGATAGATAGACAGATAGCTAGATTGATAGATGATAGACAGATAGATAGACAGATAGATAGATTGATAGATGATAGATATATAGATTATAGATAGGTGATAGATAGATGATAGATAGATAGATAGATGATAGATAGATAGATAGATGATAGATAGATAGATGATAGATAGATAGATAGATAGATAGATAGATAGATGATAGATAGATAGATAGATAGATAGATAGATAGATAGATAGACAGATAGATAGATTGATAGATGATAGACAGATAGACAGATAGATTGATAGATGATAGATATATAGATTATAGATAGGTGATAGATAGATAGATGATAGATAGATAGATGATAGATAGATAGATCGATAGATAGATGATAGATAGATAGATAGATAGATAGATAGATAGATAGATAGATAGATAGATAGATAGACAGAAAGATAGACAGACAGACAGACAGACAGACAGACAGACAGATAGATAGATAGATAGATAGATAGATAGATAGATAGATAGATTATAGATAGATAACAGATAGATAATAGATAGATAATAGATAGATAGATAGATAGATAGATAGATAGATAGATAGATAGATAGATAGATAGATAGATAGATGGATGTATATATGATGATCCTTCCTCTTTCCTCCCTCAGAGCACCTGTGGGTGAGAGCACACAGACTTGAAAGGAGGATGCCTTCTTTGCGGACCCACAACAAGTGAGGTGAGAACAAGCAAATAGGCCACTTAAGGGGGATTTCCAGTTTTTATAATCCAAACATGAAGTCAACTCAAAAATACTGTGGAGCTTCTGCATCCAGTTACCTATCCTGTGATTATTTATTTTCCTGATCAACTTGATTCAATTAAGAAAGGCCTAGGGGATTAGCGAAGTGTAGCTCTGGGTGTGTCTTAGAGGTGTTTATTAAGACAATTAAACCTTGATGTAACCAGTGTATTGTTTCCTTGATGTATTCATAATAGGTTATTATTGGGTGAGAGTTGGTATAACAGAGGGTGGGCATATTTGGAGGAAGTAAACTACCAAGGGGTTTATGTAAAGGCTATATTTTCCCTAGACCCTTTGAGTCCCCCCTTCTCTCTGCTTCCTGTCTGCTGTGCTCAGCCATACCTTCCCCACCATGATGGCTGGATCCTTCTGAAACTGTGAACAAAAGAAATCCTTCTTCCCTCGGGTGTCAGGTATGTACCCAAAGTGTTAAGAAAGTAACTATCAACTCCAGTGAGAATTTCCACTAATCTTGTGAAGATAGAGAGCGAAGAAAAGGAAAACAACTCCCAGTCTCAGGATAATGAGACCATCGTCTGAGGGTAAGACAAAGAGTTCTTACTTAGCTACAAGTGGCTAAGGCTTTCCAGGAACACAGTATTTCAGGGTAAAATAATATTTTGGGAGCTGGAGAGATGGCTTAGTGGTAAGACACTTGCCTAGGTTCAATTCCCCAGTACCCATGTCAATCCAGATTCTCAAAGTGGTACATGCATCTGCAGTTCATTTCCAGGGGCTAGAGGCCATGGTGTGCTCATTCTCTCCTTCTGTCTCTTTTCTTTCTGTCTCTCTCTGCTTGCAAATAAAAATATTTTTTAAATAATATTTTTCATTATGATTAAATGCTTGGAGAGTGATTTATATTTGTACTTGAGTTAACTTTAAACGGTTAATACTATAATGTGATATTATTTTAAAAATGTCTTCAATCAATCTTAATTCTTTCCTGCACAAAGACAATGACTAGTTCCAATTTTGTTGTCAATTCCTTCTAGCAAATTTTAAATTCAAATTTCCCACACCACTCAATTGCTAACAACAATTACCTGGGCTTCTAGTAAGTAACCCCTGTTCTGAGAAACTAAAGAATAAGACAGAAATGAGCCAAAAGTAGGAGCATGGTTAGCCCTTTATTAGATGAAGCCTCTGTAAGGATTTTTAAGGACGGTGACAAAAGAGGCAGCCAGAAAGAGGGAAGTTAGAGTGACAGGCAAAATCCTGCCATCCAAAGGACCAGGACCTCCCTGAGACAGTGTTTTCCTGAGTCTGTTCCATGTTGAGTGTGTATCTGTTTCTCTGTTATCTAGCATAATTACAATGTCTGCCATGCAGTTGATGCTTTATTAGCATTTGTTGCATGAATTTAAAATATCTAATTTTATCTTTCTGACCTCAATTCTCTAAGCTAAAAATATATTGTGTAGCAATTAATCTCAGATTGTGTGTTTTAAAAAAACCCAATTGTACTAAATCCTAATATATTTAGGACAAAAACAGAGTATAAAGTATAAAAAAGAAAAAGACCGAGAACCACTCTTAACCACTCCCCCATGGATATCTAGAGCACACTGTCTTTTCAGGATTCTAAATCCCCCTCTTTCCAACCCACACATCCAATGATTCAGAGACCACCACCATAAGATAGCATTCTATCCTGCCTCAGAGACCATTGTCCAATACTGGAAAGACACGTTCACCTGGCACAAAATAACAAAAAGATACCCTTCACAATGACATTCCACTCCTTTCCTCCTGCCTGACATCATGGGCCTACCCACTGTTAGTCTTGTGATCTACCCCAGCAAAGCTGAAATGAAATGCAATCAGTCAGATTCATTGTTGTATAATTGCTCATAGATGATTTAGGGCCTGAGATATTGATAATGGTTATAATCAAACTTTCATTTCAGATGAAGTTTCAACATACCCCTGAGGCTAATGTCAGAGAATAAAATTACCTTATTAAAGAAAAGGTCATAGCTGAGAACTTTTCAGTTAAGACATCTACATTATGGTGGTTTGAATACAAAATGTCCCTCACAGGTTCATGTGGTTGAACAGTTCAGGACACTGGAGGAACTTTGAGGATGTGGAGGCTTGATGGAGGAAGTATGTCACTGGAGGGGCCACATCTCTTCTTTCTTTCTGCTGCTGTGACAATGTAAAGCCAACTTCCTGTTTCTGCCATACTTTTCGAGACACGATGGACTCTACTCTCTGGAACTGTAAGCCAAATTAAATCTTTTTTCTTCCACAAGCTGCTTCTGGTTGGGTATTTTATCTCTGCAATGAGAAAGTCACTGATGTGCAGGTGTGAGAGTCTACTGCTCCACATGATCCCTTCATTACAAGAACCAGCACCAGCATTCAAATTCAGCCCTGTCTACTATATAAGCTCACTCATGTGGCCTCTTCAGTCTAAGTTTCTTTGGAATCTAATTTGAGTTACCAGGAAGTCCAATGGAATGCAAGTGTCTCTGATCTTCACACATAGGTCACTGAAACCAAAAGCACATCTTTCTGACACTCATCACTCAACCTGGCCTTTTCCAGCTTCTTCGCTTTTACCAGAGTCAGGCATGAAAGCTTCTTAGCAAGGCTGGGAGCTAATTCATGTTCTGTAGTCTTGCATGCCTCACTTGCTTAGTTTTGTCAAGCAGATATCAAATGCACAGCAATCTGGATTCACCTATGGTTCCATAAAAAATATCACACCTAGCATGTCAATGATGTGCTTATCTATGAGGTAACAGTAGCTACCTAGTATAATGATGGCACTGAAGGGGTCAAGTTGGGTCAAACACCTAGCTCTGACATGCAGTACTGGACAGCTTGGGAAAAGGTGCTTAAAATTCAGTCTTCTTAATAGTGGCTTGATTCTAAGATTAAATGAACTTGTTTCTAAACATGAATGCCAATGAGGAGGTCTGCCATTCTTAACTTTAGTGGTAGATTGACATTAAGCATTGAGACCTAAAATATATTATCTCTGTTCAAAAGTCAGCTTTCTTACTTTTCTGCTTTGTTTGTTTGCATTTGTTAATGTCTCTATTAAATACCACACAGGGTTGATGAAAAGATTGCTAGCAATGTCCAATGTCTAGCATACCTAAGACTAATGACAGTTCCTTACTGAGTGCGTTGTATAAAGTCTTATACCTAATTTATAAAGCAGATAAAACAGATAGGCAGAATGCATACATAACATATACTTATGACATATATAATACTAGAATAGTCATTTTAGATTTTTGTTTTAGGAATCCATTATGGCATTATGTCGAAACTCATTCCAAGAGACTCAAGAAAGAGAAGTCAACAGCAGCACCTCATGGAAAGGAGCAAAGTTCGCCTGTGACGCACGAACCTGCAGTCATCTTATGCTGATGTTTCTTTTCTGACTCTTCCTTTTCTGCCCCTTTTCTACCTTGGATAACTCCTGTTGGTGTGTATCTGCTTCCTTTGTCTTTCTGTAAACTAAATATTCTCAACTAAATCATTATCACAAACCAACACACAGCATTATCTCAGTGCAAGGGCCTTGTACTCTTACCAGTTCTTCTCCCCCACCATCTCGCTCAACTTCTCTGTGTCCCAATTCCATATTTTAATAAAAATCAATTCATTGTATTGACTTTGGAAGGAAAAACCACACCTGATTCAGTCAGCTCTGACAGGATGATCACACCAGGGAGGTAGTTTGTATTCCAGGGCCAGGAAGGGCCAGAGGTTCCTAAGAAAGGTCAGCAGGAATGACTAGGGCCTGAACTACAAGATATGCAACAAGGGAAGCACATAGTCCAATATGAGCTTGTAAATACTAATTCTTGCTGACTAGAAACTCCAAGGCAGTGGCATATTCTCTTAGGCTTACCTGGAACCTATGAGGCTATGAACCACAGGCTTTTGGGAACTAGCATGCATAACCTAAAAATTAAATGTGCATAATGAAGAATGAAAGAACGAGAATACATTCTGAAACCAACTGTCATGGTTTGATCCAGGTGTCCCCCACAAACAAATGAATGTGTTCTGATAGATCAATCCTCAGCTGATGGCAGTTTGGGTTTTACAACCTTGATGAAGCTGTGTTGTTGGGGGCGGGCTTATGGGGTTCTAAGCCAGCTTCCCCTTGCCAGTATTTGGCACACCTTCCTGCCGCTGTTTACAGTGCTGTGGCAGAGGTGATGTCCAGCCCTCTGCTCATGCCATCGTTTTCTCTGCCAGAATGGAGTCTCCCCTCGAGTCCGTAAGCCAAATAAACCCATTCCTCCATAAGCTGCTTTTGATTGGGTTCTTTCTGCGCAGCAACAAGAAAGCTGACTGCAACAGTTTTGGTACCAGGATGTGGGGTCATCTGTTGCTGCTAGAACTCTGATCTTGTGGCTTTGGTCTTTGGAAGTGATCTGCAGGAGGAATATGGAAGGACTTGAAATCTTGGCCTAAGAGATGCCTCACAGTGTTGTGAGTAGAGCTTCATGGATCATTCTGGTCAGAGTTGAAAGACCTGAATGTAATGAGAACTATGGATTGTGAGGTTTGGCTTACAAGGGGGAGAAAGAACTTGGTCAGGCCTGTGCCAGAAGCAGTTTGCGTGAGAGGCTTGCTGCATTCTGCCTGCCTGTGTCCTGGAAATCTGTGCAGGGTTGTTTTACCTAAAGATGGACTGGTGTGAGCAGATGGAGATGGCACAGAAAGAAGATCTTTGGGTCGAAACTGCAGCCCGTTCACCTGCAATTGTTTGAGAGATGAAAACCATTGAGATTGGGCCAGCTGGTCTGCATTGGAACAACAGGAAGAATGCGGACTTTTGAAGTAAGAGGCCTGAATGCCTTGTTCACCCCTGTATTAACAAGTTGGTAGCCCACCTGGTTCTGTGGAGTATGGCAAATGTAAGAAGAGAGGGTCGTTGGATTTGCAACACAGTTTTGTTTTTGAAAAATGGCCATCGGCATGTGAAGCAGGTGTGCTAGGTTGCCTGCATGGAGTCTGATGGAGCCATGAGGATGAACTGTGGGTTGCAATGGAGACCCAAAGAATTCCAGGACTATGTAAGGGTGCCAAGGCGAGCTGCCAGCACCGGATGAAATTTTCCCAGACTGTGAGTAGCCGAGCTAGAGGGGTGGATTTGAATCTCTGAGAGACTTATTGGTTAGAATCATTGAACTAGGAGTTAGAGATTGATGGTGCCCTGTTTGTTTTAAATCTTGTATTGTATTGGTCAATCTGTTTTTGCTGTGCCTCATGTTTTGCATTGTGAATGTTCTGTGCCATTACGGGTTTATTTTTGGTATTATGGCTCAGTTGAAAGCTGCGGGGACTTAAGAGTTGAGCTGAACATATTGTGTTCACATCTTATATGATTATTAGTTTGTGGGGGCCAGGGGCAGACTGTCATGGTTTGCTCGAGGTGTCCCCCACAAACAAATGAATGTGTTCTGATAGATCGATCCTCAGCTGATGGCAGTTTGGGTTTTACAACCTCGATGAAGCTGTGTTGTTGGGGGCGGGCTTATGGGGTTATAAGCCAGCTTCCCCTTGCCAGTGTTTGGCACACCTTTCTGCCGCTGTTTGCGGTGCTGTGGCGGAGGTGATGTCCAGCCCTCTGCTCATGCCATCATTTTCCCTGCCAGAATGGAGTCTCCCCTTGAGTCCATAAGCCAAATAAACCCATTCCTCCATAAGCCACTTTTGCTTGGGTTCTTTCTGCGCAGCAACTAGAAAGCTGACTGCAACACCAACTAAGTCCTAAGTAATGCCAGAACTACTTTAAGGCTTCCCATGTTGTGAATCAGGAAATACCTAAATGGGTTTAAGCTGTGTGTTCTCTATAAAGCCACAAAGAACACAGCCTGAGTAAGGTGAGTGCATTCAAGTGAGTAGTTGCTCTCCAATTGTGAAAACTTGATTAAAGCAAATCACAGTCCAACTGTGGGTTTCCTTTTAGTGAGCTTTGAAGTAGGCCCCTGTCACTGACACTCACCAGCTATAGAAACCTCTGGATCCAAATGCATGAGATAGATGAAGACATACACCTGCTATGAGGCCAGAGAAGATGTTATGAAAACAAGAATACTATCAGGGTCAAAGCTGAAAATGACTCCTCAGAAGTAATTCTTAAGAGCTTAACATTTTAGGAGAGAAAATGAAAGTAGAGGCTGCTGTGAGGGACTTCACAGGTTGGATGCAATGATCAGGAAATAATACAACCTTAGTCTCCCAAGTAAAATGACACAGAGCCTAAGTTAGAAATACTAGAACAATCCAACCCTAGAAGCTCAAGGCGAAAAGAAATAATTAGGATCAGAGCTGAGATTAATGAATTGGAAATGAAGAAAACAATTTAAGAAACAGATAAGTCAAAGAGTTGGTTCTTTGAAAAAATAAATAAAATTGGCAAACGCTTGGCCAATCTAATTAAATGAAAAACAGAGATGGCACAAATCAACAAAATCAGAAATGAAAAGGGAGAGGTCACAACAGACCCAAACAAAATTGGAAGAATCATCAGGTCATACCTCCAAAACCTCTACTCCACAATACTGGAGAACCAGGAAGAAATGGATGAATTCCTGGACACCTACCAACTGCCAAAGCTTAGCACAGGGCAGACAAGGTTCCTAAGTAAACCTATCACATCCATGGATACTGAAAATGTAATCAAGAACCTCCTCAAAAGGAAAAGTCCAGGCCCAAATGGATTCTCAGCTGAATTCTACCAACCTTCATCATAGAACTGAAACCACTCTTTCTGAAGCTTGTTAGGGACTCAGAAAAAGAGGGAAGGCTTCCAAACTCCTTCTATGAAGCTTGCATCACCCTAATCCCCAAATCAGACAAAGATGCAACAAGAAAACTACTGACACATATTCCTGATTAACTTAGATGCAAAAATCCTGAACAAACTCATCGCAAACTGGATACAATGCCACATCAAAAATATTATTCACCTTGACCAAGCAGGCTTCATTCTGGGGATGCAGAGATGGTTCAATACACAGAAGTTGATTAACTAATTCATGTTAATAGACTCAATCACAAAACCACATGGTCATCTCAGTTGATGCGGAGAAGGCCTTTGACAAAATTCAACACCACATCATGTTCAGAATTTTGGAAAGGCTAAGCATTGATGGCTTATACCTAAACATAATAAAGGCAATAAACAAAAATTCCTAAAGCCCAAATCATACTCAATGGGGAAAGATTCAAGGAATTCCCACTTGAATCAGGAACAAGACAAGGGTGTTCACTCTCACCATTCCTCTTCAACAGAGTTCTTGAAGTCCTAGCCCAAGCAACAGGAGAAAAGCATAAAAGGGATATAAATTGGAAAGAAGAAGTAAAACTATCCCTTTCTGCAGATAACATGGTCCTTTACATAACAGACCCAAAGAATAGTGTAACTAAACTTACACTAATAATAATAAATTCCTTCATTAAAGTGGCAGGATACAAAATTAACACACAAAAATCAGTAGCCTTTCTGTATGCAGAAGATATGCATACAGAAAAAGACATCACAGAGACTGTCCCATTTTCAATAGCCTCCAAAAATTCAAATACATTAGAATAGCACTAACCAAACATGTGAAGGACTGGTATAATGAAAACATTAAAATGCTCAAGAAAAAAATAGAGGAGGATGTGTTAAGATGGAAAGATAGTCCATGCTCCTGGATTACTATAGTAAAAATGACAATGCTTCCAAAAGCTATTTATAGATTAAATGCCATGCCAATAAGAATCCTAGCTTCTTTCTTCACAGACATAAAAAGAAAAAACTCAAAATTTATTGGAAGGGCAAAAGGCCTCGGATAGCCAAATCTACTATAAGTAACAAAACCTCCTCAGGAGGTATCACCATTCCAGATCTAAAGACATATTACAAAGCCATAGTAACAAAAACACAATGGTAATGGCATAAAAACAGACAGACAGACCAATGGAACAGAATTGAAGACCCTGCTCTTAGTTTGAGTAACTATAGTTACTTGATCTTTGACAAAGGTGCCAACAATGTTGGCTGGCGTAAAGATAGTATCTTCAACAAATGGTGCTGGACAAATTGGATAAACAAGTGTAAAAAATGAAAACAGACCCATTTCTTTCACCATGCACAAAAATCAACTCCAAATGGATCAGGGACCTCAACATAAGACATGTAACCCTGAAAACCCTGGAAGAAAAGATAAGAGGACCTCTCCATGAAATAGGAATAGGGAAAAACTTCCTGAGCAGATCTCCAGTAGCCCAGGAGGTACAGCAATTACTTAACCAATGGGACCTCACCAAACTCAAAAGTTTCTGTAGAGACAAACATACCATACTCAAAACCAATAGGTCAACATCAAACTGGAAGATGATTTTTGCCAGCTATAGCATAAACAGAGGTCTAATATCTAGAACTTACAAATAAATCAAAAAAATAAACAATAAAAAATCAAACAGCTCCCTCACAAAATGGGGCATTGATCAAAAGAGAGTTCACAGAGGAGGAAACACAAATGGCCTATTCTCACTTAAGAAAGTGCTCTTCATCCTTAATTATCAGGGAAATGAAAATCAAGACTACAATGAGATTCCACCTCACTCTAGTCAGAATGGCAATCATAAAGAAATCCAACAATAATAATTGCTGGTGGGGATGCAGGGAAAAAGGAACCCTCATTCACTGCTGGTGGAATTGCAAACTCGTTCAACCACTATGGAAAGCAGTGTGGAGACTCCTGAACATAATGGGCATAGAGCTACCAATGGACCCAACTATCCCTTCACTAGGAATCTACCCTTGAGATGGCACACCTCAGCACAGAGACATTAGTGCAACAATGTTTATTGCAGCTCAATTCATAATAGCCAGGAATTATAATCAGCCCAAATGCCCATCCCTCGACGAATGGATATCAAATTTGTGGTTCCATCTACATGATGGAATTTTACACGGCAGAAAGGAAAAATGACATAATGAAATTTAGAGAAAAGTAGTCTGACTTGGAGAAGATCTTAATGAACTCACAAAACAACAGAGAGTCAAATGCTGCATATTCTCCCTCATAGGTGGTTCCTAGCCAGGATAAGCTTAAAGTCTAAGCAAACCTAGCAGGGGAAATGAGAGATGGTGAAAGAGGCAGAAAGAATGGGAGAGGTAGTGGAGAGGATGTGTGTGGGGGGGGACTTATACAATAAGCTAAAGCAATAATGAATCAAAATTATAAAATCCTTACTTTCAAACAGTAAGCTCTTGAGAAAGAAGTGGGCATTGTCTAGTAAGAGGGGCTGTGAACAGAAGGGGAGGAAACCAAATCCCATGAAAAATTGATCAGACCTGCAACTCATGGTCCCAGTCATTGGATCCTTCCTACACTGAGCTGTTGATCAAAGAGACCTAAAAGGTCCCCAAAACAAGATAGGTTTCTGCCAAAGCTCTTGAATACCCACCCTAGGCCAATGGTAAGATACTATTTCTGAAGAAACCATGGAAAGACATCGAACAACATTGAGAGACCCTGAGAGATCCAGAATGGTATCGTACCCAGATGATAGCAAGTGCAGTGCTAGAAGGCACAACATAAGCTGCCAGTTGAAATTTGTCAATGACACATGGAGAAAGCAAAGACCACTGATAAAAATGCAGTCTGTTGCTATAAGAAGGCTGAACACACTTCTGTCTGGGACAGATCAATGGACCAAGAAATGATCACTGGTGAAAGAGAGGCACCAAAACCTGGAGGGGCAGGGTGTTTCAACAGCTTTTAAATTGGCCAAGAAATTCACTCACTCACAAGGAACCCTTATCTGGAATTGTGACTTGGGGCAAAATCCTACAGGAACCAAAAACTGAGGCTCCAAAAAGAAATCCCCATGACCAAAGAACTACAGAGAGGCTAATCTCAATAGAATTTTGCCAAATTAGAAATAAGTGTCTCATCTAACCTGTATTGATCTCACTGTCCGGTGGAGATTCTGTTTGTAGTTTTCAGGAGGCAGTGAGAGAGCTGTGGACTTTCCAACTCCATTGATGAATCACAGGCTGAAGGCTGATATCCCAGTGAGAGATGAACCACCCCAGGCCTATTGTTTAGGCCCCAAGTGAAACACTTGAGAGAGTGCTGGGGCCTCTCTCTTGCTGTATGAAACACAGCAAGTCAACCCAGGATAAGTCAGCAAGACAGACACCAACGACTTCCAACACACATTAACACAGAAGCACAGAGACTCTTAAGGTCACAACAACAACAATGAAACAGACTTAAAACTCACCCTCAATAACTCAGGAAACTAAGCAGAAGAGGGGGACAGAAAGATTGTAAGAGCCATGGTGGGAGAGAAAACCCAGAGTCATTACCCCCCCTCAGCTACAATTTATAAAGGGAGGGGCAACCTTGTTGCCTCCTGTGCTATCCATAACCCCTTGCCACATGGATTGATTCAGTGTGCCCACTGAGGAGGATACCCAGTGGATTGGGGACAGGGGGGAGGGAAATGGGAATATAAGCACAATATTTGTTCAATCAATGTATCTAATTTTGGGCAATAAAGATAAAATTTTAAAAACTGACACAGAACTCAAGCGACGGTCTCTGCTCACTCATGAAATCAATTGAAATAACAGTGAAGGTATATTTAAAGGGATACACACACAAAGACAAGTGCAATGGAAGGAGAGGCAATGGCATAACTACAGAAATGAGGAAGCCAACAGAGGCGAGGAGCCTGGTTCAGTCCAGCAGCAGGAGTGAGACAGCGAAGATGCAGAAAGTAGCAGCGCCAGGTGACAGGATGCTCAAGAATAAACAGAAGAGTGTGGTGGAAGTTTGTTGAAATAGCAGTGAGGTCCCATGCGTTCCCATATCATCACATAAAGGTAAGATTTATTCTCAGAAAATACTAATCCGCTGTGTGTGCAGGATGAGTCCTCAGGCATATCAACGTCAAAACTACCCAGTGCGATGTGGATGTGAGGGTGTATAACCCTCCATACTGAATTTTCAGCTTCCAGTCTTTTCTCTGTATCTGTCTTTAATATAACAGCAGGAGGCAGCAATAGCCCCACTGGCAGAAGACTGGAAGACACTTTCCCATGGAATCACCCACACCAAACCATCCAATGGAGGAAAAGCATGGAAACTATGCACACAGAAACTGCTCCCAAGGAAGCATCACATAGTCTGGCACTGAAACCTAGAGCCTCCTTTCTATACTGAGCATTCCAATGTGGTTCTGAACACCTCACTTCCAAACATGAGCAGATAGCCATGCATCACAGCTGTTAATGGACGCCTCTATAAGGATGACAGAGACCAAAGCTGGAAGGAAAAATATACCCAGAGGACAAATACTAAACGATGGGAAGGGAGACTACACAAACTACTGAAAAAAGATCTGGCATTCAAATCAAGAGTGTAAAGAGCATATGAACAAAAATGCAGGAGCTCTTTTTAAATAAGAAGAATCACTGGAAATTATATTGTAGCAGAAACAGAAGCTGCAATCTAATAATTGGAAAATACAGAAATGACAGAAACTAAGAGCAATGGCAGTCAGATAGAAAAGGACAATGAGCATTCACAATATATGCCTCTGCCATGGAAACTGTTTTCGTAATCATTGTGGTGTAAATGCTAAATAATCACAGTTCAAGGTAAACAGAATGATGATGGCAAGGGCAATTCTGATAGATCCTGTTGGGAGCATTCAAGAAACAAGTGTACAGGGACTTGGAGGTGGAAGCTGTCAGGGGATTAATTTTCCATTCTCCATTTAGTGAAATCAGTCGAACATGCCTAAAAGTAGAATATCAAGATAATTTTCCTGGGGGGGTGGCTTACACTTATATCCCAACACTTTGGAGGCCTGGGCAGGAGGAATACTATTAGTTAAAGACCATCCTGTACTGTGTAGTAAATTCCAGGCCAGTCTGGGCTACATAGTGTGACCCTGTCTTGTGGTCAACACCCCCAAAATAAATTTCAATAAAAGCATATAATTAAAATATCTTAGTAAGTGATAAAAGAAATTAGTTGCTTCTTTGATGGGAAAAGCTAAAACGAGTTTAAGGGACTGCTATTTTCATAACTTGGACACTAAGACTATTTGTTTATGTGTATATATGATATTGAGGTTATTTTTAATGTATATAAATGTGAAATCTAAGAAAGAGATCATCACTGATTTGAATGGGAGAATGTGCGCCTGCTTGTGTACCAAAGCAAGAAAGACCGAACCTGGACTAACTGGTTGACTATTTAACAGAACTTTACTGTGTTGCCAGCCGGTCTTTTCTTCTTCCTCCCTCCTTCTTGTACTCCTCTGCTGTTTTTGCCTCTGGGGGCGCCTTTGGCCGCCACAGAGGGAAAACAGAGAAGCGGTGGGAGCTGAGCAAGGGCTGCTCCACTGTCCGCTGTCTCAGGGTGGGTCCACAGAGCTGGGGGGCCTACACAGGGGGTCCGGCGAGACACAGACGTGAGCAGATGTGTATAGTATATCCACGTGGTTCTTCTTTCAAGTGGGGGAACTTACATTTATAGGAAAAAGGGGGTCACGGGGATGGAGAATAGGGAAGAGAAAAGGGGATTGGTTGATCGGGGTGGTGAGTTAGCGGCCTGCACTGGGATAGGTGAGTATGGACAACCTGAGAATACCTAATTTGGGGGTCCTGAGTGGCGGGATGTACGTGATTCTAGCCATGGTCCGTGGGGATGAGTACAAGGAAGTTTGTCTGATACCCATTGCCAGTCATGCTGAGATGGGAATGCTGGTTCCTGTGGCCCATGGGGGTTGGGAGTCAGGGTTGATGGAGCTGGGAAACACCTACCAAATTATCAGGGTTTCACCTCACTCATATATCCTTAACCCTTTGTTCTCCGTGCCCTCAGTAGCAGTGCCAACAGGCAGTGCCCAACACT
>PVHP010034636.1:0-18839 GCA_004024765.1 Zapus hudsonius
TAAAATATTTTTTTAAAAAAACAAGGTCTAGGGCTGGAGAGACGGTTTAGTGGTTAAGGATTTGCCTATAAAGCAGATTCCTGAGTTTGATTCCCCAGTACCCAGATGCACAAGGTGGTGCATACATCTGGAGTTTGTTTGTAGTAGCTGGAGGCCCTGGCATGCCCATTCTCCTCTCTCTCTCTCTCTCTCTCTCTCTCTCTCTCTCTCTCTCTCTCTCTCAAATAAATAAATAAAATTAAAAATAAACAAACAAACAAAAAGATCTCATTCAGTACCTAAGGCTAACCTGAAATTCAACCAGGCTACGATCAAAACTCATGACAATCCTCCTGCTTCAGCCTCCTGACTCCTAGGATTTCAGGCATGAACTTCCCCAGGCCCTTTCTGACTCAGCTCCAGGGTGAGGGGCAATTTAAGAGATTTTTACAGCTGCACGCTCAGAATTGAGCATTCGCACACCATACGTGGCGTCTCTCTTGGCACGCTGTTCACACTGTTGACATGCTCTTCTAGGTCATGGGTCAGCAAACTTTGATGTCAAGGGCCAAAAAGTAAAGATTTTAGGCTTTCAGGCCACACCACTAAGCTTAGCCACTGTAGGTTAAAGTAGTCATCATCACATCAATGAATAGCATTGTTATGTTCTAATGTGTGTGTGTGTGCGTGCACATGTGCGTGCATGTGTGTGGTGCTGGGGGTCAAACCCATGACCTTGAACATACATACTAGGCAAGCACTCTATCACTGAGCTGCATCCCTGCTTCTTCCAACAATGTTTTATCTAAACAGATGTTGGCCTAAGTTCCCTGAGGTCACATTCTGTGTCCTAATTTTGGTGTCTTCAGCTTCTAATTCAGCCCTTGGTATGTATGCACAGGCCTATTTAAATGACTAGAGATGAATGAGTTACTGAACACATAGCTCAGTAGTAGAGTGCTTTACTTGACATGAGCAAGACTGAGAGTTTGATCCCAGAGCTACACACACACACACACACACACACACACACACACACACACACACACATACACACACACACACACTATAAATGGACTCATGTAAGCCATCATAGCAGTATTCATATAAATAAAACATATGATTGTAAAATCAGTCAAGTATATATATATATGGTGTGTGTATGTGTGCATGTGTTTTTATGGGTGGTCATATGTATGAAGTTGACATCAGGTGTTTTCTTCAATCACTATCCACCTTATTCTTTGAAACAGGGTCTCTTCCTGAACTTAGAGTTCACCAATATTAGAAAAGTTAGTCAGCCAAACCTTAGGAACCTGCCTGTCACTTCCTCCCCAGCACTGGGATTACAGGTATGCATCACCATGTTTAGCTTTACATGGGTGCTGGGATTCAAACTCAGCCCCTCATACTTGTATGCCAAACACTTTACCCACTGAGCCTCAGTAGCCAGTCTTGAGAATTTGGAAATAAAGAGCTAACCAATACAATAAAATATCCCCAATGCTAATTCAATAAGAGCCGGTGGAGAAGAATGTACAGAGATGCCCCCCCTCAGTAACAACATACATAGGGGGGTGGAACCGGGTTGACTCCTAGGCTATCCATAACCCCTTATCCCATGGACTGATCCAGACTGCCCACGGAGGAGGATACCCAGCTGATTGGGGACAGGGAAGAGGGAAATTGGGGAATTGGGAATACCAACACATTATTTGCTCATTTAGTGTATCTAATTGTGGATAATAAAAATATAATTTAAAAAAAAAAGAACCATATACCTTGAAATAAAAGTCAAAGCCCTTTCTTCCCAGGAGCTGTGAACCACAGTTTAAAAGACAGAAAATGAGGAATTGCAGAGGAAATACAGGGCACCCTGCTAAATTGGGTTATCAGGGAAATAATCAGTAAGTGTTTGGTGTGACTCTGTTCTGTGCAATTGATGGGACATACTTACACTATAAAAAATATATATAGGTTGTTCCTCTGAAATGCTTTTGCCTTTTATTTCTCTCTGCTGACCTGCTTTAGTTAAGTGTAGGCTAGCAAGGAGGAGAACTTCTGTTTTCTCTCCTCAACCCTCTTCCAGCAGTAAAGATGAGAACCAGTCTGACCTGATGGGCCACAACCCCCCTCCCCAAGAAGGGCCCCCTGGAAGAAGCCCCATAGCAGGGATGTTGGAACTGGAAATTTAATTAACAAAACACTAACATGCAATTTCAGAAGAGGGGGAAAAAAATGAAGTGCTATCACAAAGTTAATAAGAGAAGTATTTTAATTACAGTATTTAGCAAGTTATGACCAGGCTGCTGCTGGGTTCTGGGTTGGGGCGGTTGGGGGGTGGGTGTGTGGATTCACATCGATCAAGAATCCTGGAGTTAGCGAAGGATGCAGAGAATGGAGGTGAAGCCCAGGCAATATGTCAGGTCCAAAAGTTTAGAGGAGGAGCCACTGTGTAAGCAGGGCCCAAGGAGGAGAGCCAGGCCTGAAGGGAGGCACAGTGTCCACACATGGGGGAGGTCAGCATGGCATGTGAGGACCTACACGGGAAGCAGAAGCAATCCAGTGAGTAGAGAATGGCTACAGTCATGGGAAATGGGATGGATCCAGGGGATGGATCAAATAAGTTAATGAATATGAGGTCATGAGAGCCATGTTCCCCGTGTGGGCAGGGAGTTCCAACTGAAGAAAGGGTGTGGCGGTCACATTCCATCACCAGTCAGCTTGATCAGATTTGGAATCTTTCAGACAGTAGGCGTGGTGACACACTCCTTTAATCCCAGCACTCGGGAGGCAGAGGTAGGAGGATCCTCGTGAGTTTGAAGCCAACCTGAGACTCCATAGTGATTCCAGGTCAGCCTGAGCTAGAGCGAGACCCTGCCTTGAAAAACCAAATAAAAGGAAAAGGAATCACATAGTGAGGGTGTTTCCAGGAAGGGTTGCTAGAGAGAGGCAGGCCTTCCCCCAGAGTGGTCAACGCGTCTGGTGGTGGTGGACTCTGGACTATATCTAAAGACTTCCAAGAGAACCCGGGGCCTTGCTTGCTGGTGAGTGCATGGGTTAGGAACCCATCTTCATCAGCCTTCCAGTGTGGACCATGAAGACCAGCGGCTCTCCAGGAATCCCCAGTGTTAGACTCGGACTGCTGAGGCATCCACTGAGCAGCTAGTGGCTTCTGACACTCTCTAGCCTGCAGACAGCTATTGTTGGACTGCCCAGCCTGTATCCTCCAAGCTAATCTATTAAATCCCCTTTATAATACATTTTCATTCTATTGAACCTTGATGAATACAGAGGGCAAAAATAAGAAAGAACCCTGGGGATTGGCTGAAAATGGAGGGAATGATGCAAACACGTGTGATTCAGCTCACACAACGTAAGCAGTAGTCTGCTTGCATCCAACATCCACTTACAACACCCCCCCAGAGAAGACTTGAGCGTGTCAATACCCCCCCAAAAAGTGACCACACATTGTTCTTAGATGTTCTTTCTTCTTTGAAATAGATTTTTAAATATTTTAATTTTTTATTTGCAAGCAGAAAGATAGAGAGAAGAGGGATAAACTGAGAGAATGGAGGCTCCAAGGCTTCCGGTCACTACAAAGGCACTGCAGGTACATCTGGATTTATATGGGCACTGGGGAATCAAACTCGGGTTGTTAGACTTTGCAGACAAGCACCTTGACCACTGAGCCATTTCTCCAGCCCTCAGGTCTTCTTTCTAAGAACAGTTCTCTATTGAAAGGAGTCCAGGCCCCTAGGAGGAATGGGAGATGTCAGGGTCAGCTCTGGGAAATGACAGGATGAGCTTGGACCACTGTGTTGTTCCATGAGTCAGGGATGTGCTCAGAAAAACAACAAAGACCTGTCACCAGGGGGTACACATGTCAGCCAGAATGACCCTCCCACTTGACAAATATGGATAATTTGAGCAACCAAATAAATCATATGGTAATGGCTTATGACTAATGAACAAATCAGAAATGTGTGGGTCCCCAAACTGATATAAATAAATGATCTGAAAACTTAATGAGAAACAGAATATTTTCACAGTCTCAAAGTACCACCAAAAACCAAAAAAAAAAAAAAAAACTTATGAATTACACAGAGAAAAGGAATAGCTTCCCGATGGAGAAGTCTTGTGGTCATCTTACTCCAGGGCTCAGAGTTGGGACCACATGTCAGGAGAGAAGGACATAACCTGGTGATGTCACAGTTCTGACCAAGATGCAATGCCAAGATTTTTGTTGTTTTGTTTTCTTAAATGAAATTTATTTATTTACTTATTTTACAGAGCTTGTAGTCTATGTCCCCTCTTCCCAGTCCCACTTCACTGAGGGCTCTCCTCAGTAGGGTTATTGGGGTTCACTGTTGGGTAAATAAAGTCTCAGTCAGTCTTTGTGGTATGGGGCAGGGGGTGCTATGCTTCAGGATATTTCTACCCACCCTATAGCTCTTATAATCGTCCCACCCCCTCTTCTGAAATGGTCCCTGAGCCTTGGTTGGGTCTGATAGCAGTCTGGTTTAGTTGTGAGTTCTCTGTAGCCGCTGGGTTTCTGATTCAATGTGTTTTGATTGACCACAGTGTCTCTAACACCAAAATTGAACCACCCAGAGGGCTTCAAAGTACACATGAGTGCTGGCAGTGGAGACCTATCAGTAAAGTGGGGCATGAGTTCCATTTCCAGAACCCTCATAAAATAAGCTAGGTGGGTGATGTGTGCTTGTGATCCCAGCATCAGGGACACTCCAGGTCCTCTAGAGACACAGCCTTTAACCCAGGGGGCCATGATGGACTCGGTAGCGTTTCCTCTGGGACATTGAGCTGAAAACATCCCCATTCAGCCAGCCAGCATTCACAAGCCAACTGCTTCTCCCAGAAGATGTCAGACACATCTCATGTCTTGCTATCTTATCACTCTATCTTTGCTATTTAGCCTTACTAGTCAGGGTCAACTTAGGGGAAGTAAAAGAATTACCCAGTAGCTCCTGGGATAGAGTGGTACTTCTCAGACAACCAATCCTTTGTGAGATGATGTATTTGAAGGGTAGACATTCAGGTTGCTGGAGCCAGGCATGCTAACACACACTTGTAATCTCAGCTGAGGTCGGAGGATCATGAGTCATGAGTTTAAGGGAAGCCCGTCACTTTCCTGGCCACAGGTCATACTCACATCTACAAACACATGCCATAAATAAATAAATAAATAAATAAATAAATAAATAAATAAATAAATAAATAAATGGAAGCTGAGTTTCTACATCTATATGAAATACACACACCCAAAACAAAAATGCCCCTTAAATATCTCACTAAACAAACCATGCTTTTCTCCATGAATGGTTTAAGAAGTCCTCCCAACACACCAACATCCTCTCACCCTCAAGCACTGTTGGCACACAGCGGGTCCACAGGAAAGGAAGAACAGTGTACCCAGTAGAGCCATTCAGGGGTGACTTTATCCATCCAACTCCACAGGAGAAAGAAGAATGCAAGATATGCCATTTGGATGCCAGCCCGCCATGAGGCACGGCGACAGGCCAGTCAGTGAGATGGTGGGGATCAGGTAACATGGCCCTGGCACCTGACTCCACGTGGCACCCTTGACAAACCAAACATGAAACCACCAGGATGGTTCTGTGCCACCTGCGCTGCCAGGAACCCAACTGTCTTGTGGGATTCCTGAGTTCCTTTCAAAGAGGTGGAGACCAGCCCATGGGTCTCAGGAGATGTTACAGTTTAGCATTAAGATACAGGTTTCACCATCAGTGTCCTGCAGGGTTGCTATGTTAGACAGCACGAGTGTGATAATGTACCTGGACCAATTATGATGCTTTTACACTATGAGTTTGTTTGTTTTTAATGGGGGGAAATGACTTAAAAATAAAAGCATTTAATTATACTGTAGGAGAAACCTGAAGATAGATGATTGTCATGGTTTGATCCAGGTGTCCCCCACAAACAAATGAATGTGTTCTGATAGATCGATCTTCAGCTGATGGCAATTCGGGAATTAGAACCTCACTAGAGCTGTGTTGTTGAGGAGGGCTTATGGGGGTTATAAGCCAGCTTCCCCTTGCCAGTGTTTGGCACACCTTCCTGCCGCTGTTTGCAGTGCTGTGGCAGAGGTGATGTCCAGCCCTCTGCTCATGCCATCGTTTTCCCTGCCAGGATGGAGTCTCCCCTCGAGTCCATAAGCCAAATAAACCCATTCCTCTACAAAGCACTTTTGTTTGGGTTCTTTCTGCAGAGGAACTAGAAAGCTGACTGCAACAATGATTAAACCCAGATGACATGGGCTTTCTTTCTTTTTTTTTTCCCCCATCTATGTAGTCTGGACCACAAGGTGAGAGACAAGGTTGTAATCTAATGTCACTGTGACTCAGTTATTTAAGCATAAAAGTACTTGCTTTGAGTTGTACGCAAGAGTCCCAGCCATTTGACTCAGCAAATACACATGTCATCTGGACTTGCTAAGGGCTGGAAGAGAGCGGAGGATTCGATGGCCCATAATTCACACTGGAGTTCCAGCCTTGAGAACCTCACGTCTCACTGAGTTCAGGTCGGCTGGAGGAGAATGCCTAGAGAGTTTATGAAATGGAAGGAGAAACGGGCTTATCTACCTCCAAGATGAAAACTGTTAGTTCCTTTTGGACTCAAAGGCCCTTTCCAAGGAAAAGTCTTGTTGTGGGGCTGTTGACTCTATAACAACCTTGGATCAGAGACAGAAGAAGCAATAATTCCATAGGGTTTGTTGCTGTGTAGGGCAAATATTCCCTCCTGATTTCACACATCTGTGCCAAGTCGGAAAATTCCCCTTGCACAGAGCACGAATGCCAGCTCTCCAGAGCAAGGAGGACATGTGGGCCCTGGATAGGCTGGCCATGAGAGAAGCGGCCAAGAGGAGGAAGATGCAGATGAAGTGACAGGGTGAGGTCAGCAGCCCTCATTGCTGGTGTCATTTTGGGCAAGTCATTGACACTGTTCTGGTATTCTGGTAGGATTTTCCATTTCTCGGCATCCTGGAAATAATTCCCTTTACCGTGAATCTGCTGAGTCCCACAGGTTCTGGGCTGCCAGGGGGCAGGCAGTGAAACACACAGGGAGGTGACCTTCCCTACTTCTCATGCTTGACCGAGGAGAACAGACACAGGGACAGTCTCACCTGTGCATCTCCAACCTGAGGACCATCTCTTTGAGCTCTAGGGCTCTTCCATGTCATAAATGCCCACCTCCTGAAACTATCCCAGAGATGTCCAGTGCCCAGTGAGCACTGAGGTTTCTGGTCCCTGAAGTGTACTTTGAATTCTGGCTACCATCTCTGAACCTTCCCATCATCCGAACGGTTCCACCTCTGACATTTTCAAGCACTGGGTCTCTGACACATTGTGATATGTCTGCCCATTCTCTCACCTCATCACCTCGGGACACCTCCCTTTCCTGGTAACATGTCAACAACCACCTGGTGCCATTTTCTTCCCAACTAAGCCCGTTTGGTTATGACCACTCCTGTGCCAATACTGCTAACAATGCTGGCTGTCTTTCCACCTCCATCTCTACTCACAGGCCTGAACAACCAGAGGTATGCTTCTTGACCAACCACTTCCTTGTAGCTGAGGACCCCCAGGTCATGGTCCTCAGACCCCACATGTGGATGGATACAGGATGCCCAGAACCCCTCTCAGAGGAATGACCCACAGGCCTCAGCCATTCTCCTACGACTATCTGGTCAACTCCATCCTTCGCCACTTGGGATGGTTAATCTCTGGTTGCCAACTTGATGAGATTTAGAATCATCATGAAAACAAATATCTTAGTATGTCTGTTGGGGATTTTCTAGATTTTTCTTAATTTTTTTTTTAATTGACAAGGAAGGCCCAACCCTTCTGTGTGGGCAGCCCCGTTTCCTGGGCTGGGGTCTCAGACTGAGTAAAAAGGAGAAAGGGAGTTAACCAGGAGCATTGACCTCTCTCTGCTTCCTGACTATAGATGTGATGTGATCAGCTGCTACCTACTTCTATTGCCGAGAATTCCCCACCATGATGGACCGTGCCCTCAAACTGTGAGCCAGAATAAATCGTTCCTCCTTTAAATTTCATTTGTCCAATGTTTTGCCACAGGATGAACAAGTAACTAACACAATGACTTTATAGATAGTCCTCCCACCAGCCCTCTCCCTGATCCACGAGGCCAAGCCTTTCTCCTGCCTCTCTCTCCATTCCTCATTCCCAAGGAATTCTAGAATCTTCAACTACAGAATGCAGGCATCTTCTCCTCCCTTCCCAAGCAGGAGATCAGCCAAGAACAAGGCCACCTTCTTGGTGAATTCTCTTTCAAATGATCCAACTTGGAAGTTGATTTTTTTTTTCCATCATTCCTCAAGCTCTGTGGCACATTTTTGCAAGCCATGAAAATACACTCTGTTTTTCCCCGGTTCTCAAGCCCATGTCACTATGCATTGGTGATACGTGGGGACACACAGAGTGGATGTGATTCTATCCCTGAAGACTTTGTGGAGCAAAATATAATACCTGAAAACTAATTCATTGAATATCTATGATACACTAGCCTCGTAGGAGGCATTCGGCATGAATCATGTCATTTGGGCCTCATTATAGACCTTTGTTTTCCTTTTCTAAGGATGCTAAGGTGAAAGCCAACATTTCCTGCCTGACCTCTGAGATCTTCAACCATTCCCAAAGATACTCAGCATCCCAGGACCTTCATCTTAAACAGAGCCTCATCCATATCTATTGTGACTTGTTCATAACATCTTCTAGCTCATGACCCTGCCTCTGGCTCTCTGCTATCACACCTGACCTTGACCCCTGACCACAACAGGTTTCTGATTTGCCTTTTCCTGGAAGCTTTTCATTGAAGTCCTAAGACCTTCAACACCCACATTATGTGATGGTTGGAATGACGTGTATACCATAGACTCAGGTGTTCTGAATGCTTGGTCTCCAGCTGGTGGCAGTTTGGGAAGGTTGTGGGGAACCCAAGATCTATGCAGAGCTACTGTGGGGCCTGTTTAGGTTGTGTCAATCCTAACTTGGGTCCTTCTTTCAAACCATCCCTTCCAGAGTGAGTTGATACCCCAGTAAGGAAGATAGCCCATCCACTCCTGCCAGAGATCTAGGAGTGTGAGCTCAGGTGAATAACCTCCTCACTTCCTGCTACCAGATGAGTTTCTGCACAATGAGCTCAGGAAAGGTGTGGCTGAGTTAGCACACAGGTCAGACCATCACACTAGTTTGAACAGATCTCCTTCCTTTGACTCACATGGTAGAGCTTAGGAACCATGACCTCTGCTGACTTACTAGTAGCTTCCCTTGAACTTGCTTATCCTTCTCCCAACCCACTCAGGTCCTTCCTCTCCTCACACTCCTTCCGCTCCCTCTCCCTTCCCTGGTCCTTAGCTTTTGATTCATTGAGCAAACAAAGGGTTAAAAGTTGCCAATACCAGGAAGGGCAGGCCCCATGGATCCAGGTGCTAACAGGGAAAGTGTGGGTTGTAATCTAGAAGGATCTGTCACTGTGCCAAGAGCTTCTCTGGTGAGGAGTGATCACAGACTTTACTAAAAGTCTCCAGGTGAAAATTCCATAACTCTCCAAACTGTGAAAGGCAATGGAAATTTAATTAAATGAGTTAATATATGTAGGGAGCTTGAGACAGCCTCTGGCACTGGGTGGGCTGTATAAACATTTAGAAGTGGGTAAGAATTTGGCCAAGTTCATGCTCTAACATCCCAATACCCTACAGAGTCTAGAATCCTTGCAAAGAGTTGACCCTGGGTCCCTGCATTTGAAGTCACTTTTCTTTAGGTCACCAGGTCCTAATACATTTCTTTCTTTCATCTATTCACCCTCTTCTTGCTCCCTTTCCCTGAGGACCTGAGAGTTGGTCTACATCTATGGCTCGAGACCCCATCTTGTATTGTCTTTGAAACTCCTGGAAACCCTGGATTTCCCTAGCTTTGTGCTGGCACAGTTTATGCAGAGTCTGTCCTATCTCCCCAGCGATGATTATGTTGGCCTCATCATAATAATCATGTAGGCCCAAGCTGTAATTACAGGGATGGGTTGGGAAGCCCACGTGAGTGGGAGATTTCTTCTCCCAAGCTCCTTGGCAAGAGCTCTAGCTGGATTTGCAGAGAGGATCCTGCCTGGTAATCTCATGGAAATGGGGTCCAAGCAGAGAAGGCAGGCGGGACTCTGGTGGTCTTCCCTCTGGTACTAACCCCTCCCCCACCCTGCATCCTGTTGTTTTATACAGCCTATGAAAATGCAGACCTCCTGTCTTTGCTGTCCTTCAACACCATGATTGGAAGACAGGAGAAGGGAAAGGGCCATGGGAAAGAAAGAAAGCCAGTGTCAGGCCTTCACCCGAGTGTGCACAGACCTGCACGTGCAGCTAGCCTTCAGCTTTGCAGATTGCCAAATCATAGCTCCTGCACACCAAGGCGAGAGGGTGATGGATGCTGCTCACCCTGGACATGAAGAGAGATGAGTCACAAGTGGGAGGGACGTTGGCTTCATGTTCTGGCCAGCACACCAAAGCTGGATGAGGCTGAGGAAAGAGGCAGATCCCTGGGAAAATGGTCACAGGCCCCCATTGCCTCCTTCCTCACCCACTAAGGCGTCTCAGAAGTATGCCAAAGGGGCTGGCGAGACGGATCAGCTGGAAGAGTGTTTGCCTCACCAGCATGAGCAGCTCAGTCCAGATCCCTTGCACCTATGTTAACGTGGTTAGCAGGATGCTCCTGTAATCCCAGTGCTGGGGAGGCAGAGACAAGAGGATCGATCCCTGGGATTTGCTGGCTAGCTAGTCTAGATGAATTGGTAAATTGCAGCTTCAGTGAGAAACCCTCCCTCAAAAAATGAGGCGGAAAGAGACTAAGAAGGTCATTTGACATCAATCTCTGGCCTCCTCTGCACACACACACACACGAAAACATCTCTATACATATCACATATACACACACAACAAAAATAAATGAATAAATACATGAGAGATTATTCTATCCACTTGAGCATCTTTAAAGATAAAACAAGCAGTGTCTGTGGGTAGCAGGAACGCAATTCAACTCAACATTGAAGTGACTTGCTAATTTCTCTGAAAAGAATTATTTCTTGCCGAAATAATCATGCCACTTTCACTTTTTTTTACCATATTCTGCTATTTCATTTTGTGTAGGCATACAAAGAAAGTTAGCAAGGGTCCTAGGAGAGCATTCCCAAAGCCTGGAGCAGAGCCCTAAAATTATCATCACAGCCAGGGAGTCGATTAAAACTGCTCATTCTGGACCCTAGCCCTGGCCCAGGGAATCTGCATTGTCTTGATGACGTCACCAGCTAGCTCCTAGGTACCTGTAACAGGAAACTCCTCTCAGGGAAACCATGCCTGTAGAATCGCAGTACCCTCAGTGTTATTCCAGGTAGAACAGCCCACATTCAAAACTCTAAAATATGAAAGAGTCCAAAATTCAAAAATTTTTTGAGCAAAGACATCACACCCCATGTGGAAATTTCTATACCACAGAACTTTATTCCCTGTATAAAATTACTAAAAGTATGATATTTTAAAAAATTACCTGCAGACTCCAAGCATAAGAGGTAAATACAACAGTGAAGTCTGTGTTTAGACTTGAGATCTATCCCCAAGATTTTTAATTGTGCAGATGAAAAGATTATAAAATCTAAACATTTCAGAGAAGGGGCTCTGGATGTGTGATGTAAGACAGATGGGAACAGACATAGAAAGAATATGGATTATAGAACAAGAGGACAGAGTTGACACTTAAACCTTCAGAACAATCAGGGATCAGGGAATATGAGACCACAGTCCCTTGATTCATTTGGCCAGCATTAATGAGATTTTTTTTTTTAAAACACTGTGACAACCTGGGAGAAACAGTTCAGAAAAGAAAAGGTTAACTTGGCTCACAGTCTCTGAGGTTACCCAGTCCATGGTTGAGAGGCTTTGTCATTTCTCACCTGTGGTAAGGAAGGACATGGTGGCAGTAAAAGCCTATAACAGGGGCAAAGCTGTTCACCTTATGCAGCCAGGAAGACAAGAGAAGTAAAGGAAGGGAACAGAGCTAAGATAAATTCCTTCAACAGCTCACAGCCGGTAATCTACTTCCTCCAACGAGACCCCACCTTTCCACAGCTCTCCCACCTTCCAGGAGTCAAAGTTTGAATCCATCAATGGCCCAGTGATATCCAAACCTTATGCCCTTGGAATAAGATGTCATCATGGGTACATGTTTTGTCAGGGGATGAAGGCATACTTGGAGCTCTGTCTTCCCAACATGAACTGACTGGTGCAGTCATGACCCTTCAGTGGTTACCAATACCCCCACAAGACCTGCACTGTCCTGAGTCCATCACCATTTTGATGTGGAGGACAAAATTAATTCATTGAGTTAATATATGCAGGGAGCATATCATGCCATTTGAGCAAAACAGAGAAGGACTACCTTGAATGAGGAGGGGCCTCAGGACATTGGGGGACAGGGAAGGAAGAAGAGACAAAAAATAGGATCATGGGACAAGAATAAGACCAAATAGCAATATGTTCATATATTAAAATTTTCAATTAAAAAATTTTCTCTGTCCAGCAATTTATCCTTACAACTGGATTTAAACTAGGTGACAGAGCAAGTGCCCTGGATTCAACCTATGGCACTATGAAATAAATAAATAAATAAAAGCTGAGACAATAAAAATAAATAATTGTGTTGGGCTGCACTTAGAGCTGACGTAGGCAGCATCCAGCCAGCGGGTCACAATTTGGACATGCCTGGGTTAAGCCAGCCATTGATTCAGTGAAAGCCTTCACAGACACACTCCTCTGAGGTGCTTTGCTTGTCAACCCAACCAAGTTGTCAATCAAGATGAACCATCAGAGGCTCGGGAGATGGTTTATGCAAATGTGACTACCTGAGTTTGGATCCCCAGAGCCCACATTCAAGCCAGATGCTGTAGCAAGCATCTGTAATGCCAGTAATCCTAGGTCAAGGGGAGAGTCAGAGTTCGCAGGGCCAACTAGCTTAGAAAAATATTGAAGTGAATAACAAAAGACCCTGCCTCAAACAAGATGGACAGTGAGGACTTCCCCAAGGTTGTCCTCTGACCTCCACATGTGTGCTGTGTTTCCTGTGTGACCATATTCAATACACACACACAAATTTAAAAACAGATGAACCATCACATAGGCTATGGTGTGAGACTAGGGTCACATGTGTTCGCTACTGTCTTCCCAGTTGCCAGCCAGGAGCCTGGCCCAGCAACATGGGGGATAAGTTAGTTCAATGCCATGAATTACACCTTTCCCATGACAGACACAGGGATGGACATCAGCAAGACTTCCTCAGACTTTGTCTTCCCTCATCCCCCACACTTCACTGTGTGGACTGCTCTTGGATGGGGGAAGGGGCACCGAACAGTACAGGTTGTAGGACCTCCTGGACATGACCAGGGAAAGTGGCCCCCTGGGGACATTTTTACCTTCTGGAAACCAGAAACATTCTGTTTCCAAAAGTTACAGCTCCTGGGAGCTCTGCTTGCTGGGGGTGGTGACGCGAGCCCTGCTTGGTCTCTAGGATACCAAAGCTAAGCAGCTAAACAGGAATTCTGGGCTCAGAGCAGGAGACATGGGAGGAAAATATATAAGTCTGTCTAGGACCCCACCCCCACCCCATTAGCATGAAGGGAGCTCTTGGGAATCTGTGGCTCCCAACACCCCCACCCCAACACACACACCAATATTCAGAGAGATCTGAATCTCCTGAAAGATGCGTTTCTTTCACATTTATTTTCAAATTTTACCTTTAAATTATTTTATTTTATTTTATTTTTTAGTGAATACAGGTTTAGGTAACATCATGGCATTTTATAACAGAAATTGTTTTAGTTGATTCTTTCCCCTGACCGTCTCCTACATCCTCTTTACCCCTCACCTTGTGTCCTCCCCTCCTGTGGACCTGTCACACGTGTCCTTTCACATGTCACATGCACTTCTTCCTTGAACATGGCATCTTTTGTCCTGTACCCTTTTAACCTCTCTTCCCTCTGGATCCGTGTCCAATCTTCCCCTTTCTAAAAAGACACAATCACATCAGATTAGTGACCCAATCTCATCTTGCATTTCATCACCACAATCTGGAAGCTTCTAGAATGGGAACAATAACTTAGGAATTGAAGAGCATGTGTGATTGAATGCCAACATTTACCAAGCCTCCTGCCAAGGGGACAGAGAGATGAGATATGGAGGAAAACCAGGTTCTGAGCTCTAGGGAAGGCAGAAACAGGCTGTGGGATACACACTGACAATTGTGACCCTTTTCTTGTCATCATTTTACTGTTGGATCCTAGGCTGCTATTTCCCTTCGTGTGAATCTCACAACTCAGTGAGATGGATTCTCTAAACCTCCAGCAGGCAGCTTCAAAGAGTTGCAAGGTCTGGTCATGAACCTCACCTACTCATGTCTCAGCCCTGCCCCTCACCAGACACTTCCTGCTGGGTTTAAGTTCCTCCCAAGCCTACCACCCAATACTGAATTTGCCCTTGGGTTACACTAATAGATAGATAGATAGATAGATAGATAGATAGATAGATAGATAGATGGATGGATGGATGGATGGATGGATGGATGGATGGATGGATGGATGGATAGATAGATGATAGATAGATAGAGTTAGAAATAGATATAGATGATATAGATAGATATAGATATAGATATAGATATAGATATAGATAGATATATTCCCTTAGTTATGACAAAGGGATTTAGCCTGTCACCTTAGTACATTTTTGTTAACGTTAGTGTCTAGATGACCTGGAAGCTCAAACCTGTTCTGTCACTTGCCACCTGTATGGCCTGGAGCAAATTATTGAACCTCTCTGGGCCTCCATCCTCCTGTTGGAGATAATGGTAGTGCTGGTGTTATTGTAATGATTAAATAAGACCACATATGTAAAGCACACATGTTCAATGAAAAGTGGTTATCTGATACTCTGCTACGCCTAACTCCTACCGCACAGTGTGTGCAGCATAAACAAAAGTTCCCTGGAAGCCAGTGTTAAAATTGCATATGAAACTGCTCAGAAATGCTCACCCAAGTGTTCCTTCCCTTTCAGGCCAGGCATCTCCCCCATTTGTTTGGTCCAATCTGGATTCAGCAATACCTTGGGAGGGGGCTTTAGGGGAATCCCTCTAATAAAAGTTGGAGGCACAGCTGACTGACCTGAGGATCCCAGTCATGCCCAGAGTGCTGATCCATCCTGACCTCTCCTGACCCAGGCAGCTCCTAGCTTGAGAAGCTTAGCAAGGAAAACCAAGTCCTCTGCTGGGACCCTGGGCTGCTTGGGAAAGCCAGAGTGCAGGTTAAAGAGTTAACATAACCTCCTTGCGGAGGGATTTGTGCATAATCTGTCCACACGTCTTAGGGATCAGGGTGGTGGGAGGGGGTGCTAGTCTGCAGTGGTGGCTCAGGTCTTTGGCCCGCAGCCCACCAGCCACACACCCCAAGACCTCTTGTACAAGCTGATTTCGAATTTAATTAAGACCTTGAACAAGCCACGGGCAGCTGAATTCTCTGCAGGGTCATCGGCCTGGAATTTGGAGATAATCAAGATACTGACCTCCTGAGGACACATAAGGAAGGAGGAGCCACCCATTGCCTTCTTCACCTGTGACAGAAAGATAACCACAGACCTGGGGCTCAGTTGGAAACTGAGCTGGGAACCTAGGGAGGTTAGGAGGAAGGTTATGCTGTCTTGGCCATAACCACAGCCACATTTCTGCTCTCCCTATAGGCAGGGAAGAGGGGTCACTTCCTCTGTATCTAGTCCATGGCCAATAGGCCTGACACCAACTGTCCTCTCCAACCAGCATGGTTTAAGAACTGGAAAAGAACATCAAGAGGCAGAAGAATGAAAGGAAGGCAGAGGAGAGAGAGAAAGCAAACAGAGATCCTGTAGGGTTGGGGACCCAGAAGGGGAGAATCATGGATACTTTTGTGGATGAACCTCTTCACTCTCTGTATTTCTAAAAGTGTGGCCTGGAGCTGGAGGGTTTGCTCAGTGGTTAAAGACACTTGTTTGCAAAGCATGCCAATATGGGTTTGATTCCCCAGTACCCACATAAAGATGTACAAAGTGGTGCATGCATTTGGAGTTTGCTGGCAGTGGCAAGAGGCCCTGGTGCACCTATTCTCTCTCTTTCTCTGCTCACAAATAAATACATAAAAATTTTTTTAAATGAAAGTGTGGCTGTCCACACGTGGCCTTTCCATACACAGCAAAGTCCCTCAGAGCTGGCTCTGGTCTCTGGCCTTGGTGTTGTGGCACTATGTCCTCCTGGCACCACAAGGATGTTATTGACATAAAATCAGAGCAGGGGTGATCACCTGCAGGAGACCCTCCCAAGGGTCTTGAATAGGAGGGGCTGGTCACCTGACCCTTCCCTGAGATTCTAGCCAGCACCAACCAGTCCCTCCGGCTCCCCACCGCAGCTGCAGGTAATCCTACCCCAGGTGTCTCTGGTCTCCAGAGGTGCTCGGGTCCATAAGAGGTGGACAGTTGACTGGGGTGAAGGACTCCATCTATGCAGCTAACCTGAGTCATCACCCATACTGGGTGTGACTTTCTCGTGATGCTCTCTTTGGGGGCCACCATTCCGCTCTAAGTCACCCCACACCCACACTCCTGTCATAAGACCAGTAAACTCATTGGGTCACCAAACTGGACTTGGATGGGATTGTTCCTTTAGTCTTTTGCTCCTGTCCTATCTGAAATAAGTAGAACTGTGTTCATGTCTCCCCAGGACAAGTCACACAACAACAAGACACAAAATACTGAACAGTTGTCCTGCCCTTGTGGAAGGAGGAGAACATAGCCACCTGAGCCGGCCTGTTAGGAAGTAAATGGCACTTCAGATACTCTATGAATCAATGAAACAGGGCCCCAACACTACACAAGCACACACAGAAATGCTCATGGCTATTTAAAATGGAATATGGTCTATAGTGACATCACTCCAATATCCCCTAACTTCCTGGGACTCAAACTACAGTCTTTTATGTCTAAAGCCTGGTCATCCTATCAAAAGAGTTCTGCAAACCTAACATGTCAACACAGATATAAAAGCCCCAGGCTTTTCCAAGAAGTCCATCTCCACCCCCTTCTCAGCTGAGTGTTCACATGTGCAAGAAGTGGGGACCAAAGGCAGAAGTCGTAGGACCCCATCCCCAAGACTGCCATTCCAGGGACAATTGAGACCCCAGCCTTCCCAAAAGATGCACCCCTCCAGAACTCAAGCCTTCATTTTTGAGGGTATAACTCTAGATTCCTAACAGACAGACACACCAGAAATTGTGGCTTGCAGCAAACGCAGCCAGCCCTGCTCCCGGGGGGAGTTTTGTAATGAAGGAAGATGATTTTGAAATAACTCTCTGTTCCAGCCAGTAAGAAATAAATCTTAGTTCTGGTCAGAGGCTGAGACTCACTGGCTCTTGAATTCTCTCAGGAGAGAACCCCACCATTGCTCCCTTACCCCATCCATCTCCACCCAGAGCCCCAGGGAAATGGCTCCATCCACCAGGCCGTTAAAGGCCTGAGGCTCCACCAGGGAACATACTTTCTGCTGAGGGCATTTTTTTCAACTATCACTTGAACTATTTCATGCAAATTCAGCCCTTATGTAAGTTTTTTTTTCTTAATTTCAATTACACACATTTCCTTACATATATACATGTAGAGAGAAACAGTGAGAGAGAGAGAGAGAGAGACAGAGAGAGAATACTGGGATCTAATCACATTAGATCACATTCCTAAGAATCATTTTAAAAAACACTGCTGGACAGGTAATACCAAGACTTCCCCAGAAAAGTCAGGAAATAGAAAGAAATCAATGAGAGCTTTTGTAGTGGACACCAAACTATCAAAGCTAAGAGGGGGAATCATCCGCCAGCCAATGGCAGGGAGCCCCTCCTACAGTCTGCTGCAGAGACACGGACACCTTGTGGAGAGTCAGGCTCAAGGGTCTTGGGTACAAGCTGCTAGTTTTAAAATATTTGCTCTGAAAATGATTTGAAGAGCTCACGCTGACCAGAGAAGAGAAGGAAATAAGCAAGGTGAATGAATGAGGTGGAATCCATCAGGAAAAAGAACAAGGAGCATTCCAGTTGGACTGGCCTAGGAATCATGGACCAGGACATATTCATTGAATCTGGTGGGAAATAGATTAATTCCATAATGCCAGGCTAGGAAGGTTCAGGTGAGGCCCGTGAGTCCACTGCACTTGGGTCCCCTATGAGTGCCAACCACCCAGCTACGCATGGACAGCTGAGGGCGTCGTCAGGCTCATGGGGAGATGGCTCAGTGGGTAAAACACTTGCTCCACAAGCATGAGGAACTGAGTTTGGATCCCAGCATCCAAGGAAAACCACAGGGTAAGGCTGGAGAGCTGGCTCAGTGGTTAAGGCACTTGCCTCTAGTGCCTAAGGCCCCTGGTTTAATTCCCCAGTACCCACATAAGCCAGACCCACAAGGTGGTGGCCCTGGTGCTCTCTCTCTCTCTATCTATCTATCTATCTATCTATCTATCTATCTATCTATCTATCTGTATCTCTCTGCTTGAAAATGAATAAATAAAATATTTTAAAAAAACACAGGGTGCTATAGAATTCATTGCCTCTAATCCTAGTGCTGAGAGGGTGAAGACAGAGAATCCTGGGGCTTGCTGGCTAGTTATTTGTGGTGGTATTAATAAGCTCTCCCCCATAAACTTGTACATTTTGAATGCTTGGTCAAAGCTGGTACCAATTTGGAAGTTGGAGCCTTCCTGGAGGAG
>PVHP010034637.1:0-18960 GCA_004024765.1 Zapus hudsonius
TAACCAGGGAGCGATAAATCATAAACTAATTATACAAAATGCCTTTTCACTCCTAGGTTCTTTCTGTCTCCATATTTTAGCTTTCTGATCACAGTGTCCCTGTGCTCCAGGCCAGGCTGGTACATTTGTGTGTTTGTACTTTGCCAGTGCCTGGGAGAGACTGGTGCCCACTGGGCAGGTGCGGTAGCTCTGAGCTATAGCCTAGCCCTCACCTGCTCTCTTCCATGAAGACTTACAGGACCAAGAGGTGGAGCTTCAGTCAAGCTGAGGCTCAGCCGAGCCCTTCTTCCTTTTTGGTGATTGACATCACTGTTCAGGGTACCTCACACAAGTGTGTCTTTCTTACGCTCTAGGTTTCTGTTGCCATCACTTCTTGGACGGCCATCGTCAGCCCGACTGCATCCTCCTCATCAGCCCTGAGGATTCCCGGGATGAGCTCGCCCATGCAGCCCGGTCAGTCTTGGCGCTTTGTTAACTGGTTTACAACTTTCACGGAAGGATATTGCTTTGTGTGCTTCAAACCAAGCGATTGAGATAATGAAAGAACGTTTTTATTTTTCTTTTCCTGAAGATTGATGCAACCATGTATTTCTAATTTTATATCTTCAGTTAATTCTCGACTAATCCAGTTTGCTTGCTAAGTGACTAATTGCATTTACATTGTTTGAGCACTGAGCTTTGATTCCTCTGTTTCAAAAGGAATATTCAGGTTGGATTTTTTGCAGTTATAAATATTAGATATAATACAAGAATCTAATATGCACCTATCGTCTTTCTATTTGTTTTGGAATTCTGCTGTGGGGTTTGGGACTCAGCTCATGGGTTGACTCCACCTCCATTTCTTTGATACACAGGAAGGATATTTTTCCTCCCCACCCTTCTTGACTGCCACTCCTGTTTCCTATATACATATTTAATAATAATCTCAGCACCTGCTTCCGTTGAGTCCAGTGATATGTGTGGCTGTAGAGTGCTGTGCTCAGCACAGGCTACACCCATCCCTCCAGGAACAGGGTGTTGTTTTTAGAACTAATATCATCCAAGTTTTGAGAATGATGAGGTGGGGTCAGAGACCACACGTTCGTCACGGACACACTGTCACAGAGTTTTCTGCTTGGAGCGGTGCAGGAGCACTCATTTCTGCATTTTCTCCAGTATATTGATATCTATGAGTTACCCAGCTCTCTAGGTCAAAGCTAATGTCATATGATATTCAGAGCTCATGAACGGAAACATTTTGCCAAGATCTTCACTCTCTGGAGTACTGCACTCAGGTGAGTGGTTCTTGAAGTTCACCGTCTGGTCAAGTTTTTCTCATATTCCCAATCAGCTGCCAACTGGAAATTATAGGAAAGTATAAGTATGATTGTTGATTTTAAAGGATTTTGTATCGTGATTATGACTCATAACTGGAATTGTTTAAACTTTTTAAGTCAATAAAGTGTTGCCTAGGTCAGTGTCCCTGTCTACCCAGTGGCTTTAAGCTTTGATAGTGATACCATTGATATCACTTGGAGGGTCTGTAAAAACAAACACCATATCCATAGATTTTATTCAGTGGATCTGAGATGGGGCCTAAAAATTATGACTTTTATAAATTGTCTTTGGCCAAGAAAGTATGAGTATGAGCAGGGACCACAGCTCTAGCCTCCCTTACCTGTTCCTCTTCTCCCGCTATCCCGCAGAACATGATGAAGTATGTTCTGTGATCTGGGTTGCTCACTACAATTATAGTACAGTATGATTACCCTTTCTATAGAGGAATTAGATCATGTCTTCATTATATATGTTGCATTTAAATATATAATGTATGTGTATTATTTTTATGTAAATTTAATGTTTCAACGTGGCATAGTTTAAAAGAGGCATTTCATTTATTTCACCATGATGAGATACATTATTTTCTTGTGATATTTCATAACTTGAGTCAGTGTGCTCTGCTCCACAGAATATTGGTTTTATTTTTTATTTATTTTTTAAGCGTATAACTAATTCTTTATGATTCATATAAAATTTTTACTTTCTGAATGAGTTTTGCAAAACTAATATTTTATTTTTTTATTAATTAGAAATATGTTGCATGGAAAAATCATGTGTTGATCCCATTCTCCTCCTCCTCACCCCCATTCACTGATGACCCTCCTCAGTGGGTTAGGATTTATGAGAGCAGCAGTCAATCATCGTGGGGCAGACCTACTCCTTCCCACTCTGTGGCTCTTAGCCATCTTTTTACCCTATCTTTTGCATTGTTTCCAAAGCCTTGTCTGATGTCTTATAAGTTCACTTTAGTAATAATCTTTCAGAAGCTTCTGGATTTTTGCCTTGTTATATTTTGAGTGTCCTAAGTGTCTGTTATCATCTCTCTGGTGCAGGTTGTCAGGCTCACTGTGAGCCCAGCTCTCATGAGTAACTGGCCCATTCCAAAATATAGGTTTGAAAATGTTGACTTTTATAATATGAAAACAATCCTTTGAGGCTGTTATTGTAATGAGAAAGTTCTTGCCAGCTGAGATAATTGTTGAATTCAGAGAAGGGAAAATATAGTAGATCGATGAGATAATTATGGAAGGACGATCATTTGACCTTAGGACCACTAAATTTCCTTGGGTACTTTTTTATATATACATCATTCTGCTTGATTAAGAACAACATTATGCACAAGTCTTTATCAATTCTGAGAAATGTTTATGAATGAAATTTGAAATTTGGAAATGTGCCCACTGTGTGGGTGTCTCTTCCATTTATTGCAAGTAACAACCAGATCAGGGACCTGAAATGTACTCTGTGTATAAAAAAAATGTGCTGGACACAAATACAAAAACTATACACTTATGTTAATAGTCACTAGATTACAAAGTCATGTATATTCCACTGGTAAAATATGACTTGAAAGCACTGTCCTTATCTCCCTTTTGTTTTTCAGCTATCTAAACAGGAAATTAAATTGGTTTAGAGAAATCATCATTCATTTGTTATTCTTACATAAATGGCTTCTAGAAAGAAAAATAGACTTTCTCCAGTACTTCCTCAAATTCCTTAATGGTAAACATTTCAGAATATTTATGTTTGTCTTGGAAATTGGTCCCGAAATAGTGTGATGCATTTTGCGTGTGCATTGGCACCCATCTCAGAAAGGTTTTCTCCATCCACATTTAAATGAAGTTGATATCAATTGAGAACTATTCCTGTCTTGATCATGTATTTAGTCAGACAATGAGCGCTGATTTTTTTGTATGTAGCATTCATTAGTTTTTATTTTAGCCTTTCTACCCCAATAATTTTCTCTGAGTTTTGGGGATTTTTTTTTGTGGGGGGAGCACCAAGGAGCCTATACTGAGAGAAGATTGTCGTAATGCAATTGACAGCTAACTGTGGCAGTTATTCAAAACTAACTGTCTATTTTATCCCAGACTGAACGTTACTTATTTCTAAAACACAGTTTCTACCCTATGGACAAAACCCTGAGAGGGAGAAATGGAAGTCATAATGGCTTGGTGCACTTGGTTTCTTATGCATTTTAACAAATATAAGACTAGAAATGCATTTCTTCTGTGTAGCAGTATGGAAGCTATTTCTATTAATTTACATTTTATATGGATGGCCAGATTTCAGAAAGAGAAACTTTAAGAATTTTCTAACTTAGTGTTTCTCAAATATATAAGATAATTGAAATCACCTTGGTCTGTTGTTCAAAAAACAGATTACCAGACTCCTCCCCCACAAAAAAAGTTTGTTATCTAGTTGGGTACTAGGTAAAATCAGAGTGCTCTCCACTATAACTTCAAAACAAGAAGAAGCACATTTATTCTGTCCAAAGGCCTTAGAGTTTCCCATTTTGAGACTCTGTAAACACAAAAATACATCATTAAAACTTACCACGATGTAAATTCTGTTTTTGTGAACTAACATGTTAATTTAGTAATTTTGCTTTCTGATGGTAAATAAATAAAACAGCTTGTGCCATGGAAACCTGGAAGAGGTGAATATTTGTGGGGAAAATCCTAGGGGCTTATAGATATTTTCAGCTATGTAAGGTATCCCAGTTTTATTGGGTGGAAGGTATTGAACTAAACATATTCTTATAGAGTACTTTCTTTTTCTTTAAGAGAACTTTAAGCCTATATTAGACTTGAAAAGTTTTTCAGTATGACCACAAGACTTTTAAAAGTATGATGTGAACCTGGATGTTTTTAAGGATAAATAAATTGGGTTGCATCAACTCTAAAATGACTTGGCATGATACTGCATTTTGACAAATATATTTTTAGTGCTTTAATTTTATTGAAGCCGCATGCACAGAAGATTCAATCAGTGAGCCAGTATGCGTGGTACTTGGTAGAACTGTGCAGCGCTGTTCTAGGTTTAGAAGTACAGGGGTCATGGTTGTTATGCAGGGTCCTAGAACATTGGAATTTAAGGTTGTGAACTACATTTCCTGGAAAATAGCTGCACCTAGTTTAAATACCTAGTAAGACTACCAGCTGATTGTAGAGTTTCAGTGTAAAGAGGTTGGAATGTTTCAGGCCCACAGCCAACTGATCTTGGGCTACCTGAGCCCCTTTGATGGCAAATTAACATCCAACTCTGGGTCTGACCTAACATCCTGCGGCCTTTTAAAATGTGTAAGCAGATTTCCTAGCTCCCACCAGCTTGAAAGTTAAGAACGTAGGCAAATAACATCTAAGACCAATAGAGGTTTCTCTGCTTTGCTGTAACCTGCTTACCTCACATTTCCACCAATGATTTGCAAAATGGCTTGATTTATAACTTTCTTTTGTTCTGTAACCATAAAAACTTCATGGAATTGTGAGCACATTGGAACAGGGCATTTGTGGCAACGTAAGTCTCAGTCATCGGGTTTTAGTCATTTATCTTTGGCTCCAGAATAAAACTATGTCTTATTCCCTTTGAGGTGAGAGCTGTGTATTTTGCGTCAACAAGGTTCATTGTATAAAGACAACTCATTTCCGTTTTCCTCATCACCGAGAGGACACTTATGAACTATTCTACCCATATAAAGAGAACAAAGCTTATTTATATAAGCTAAAGCTTTGCAGCGAGAGTTTATATTCTATTCATTCTCTTACAGTCTGTTCATTTTTCATTCATTAGCAAATTATAGGCAAAAATTTGTTAAGGGATTTCTCCTTGAGCCTCTGTTTTGTTAAACAGCTGCATTCCCTTATAGAAATAGAGAGTAGATCTAGCTAATGATCAAAAAGTTCTTTGAAATATAAATTGTTATGGAAATGCTAAGTAGTATAAACAATTTGAGGGCAAGCATTAATAAAAGCTTCACTGTGTGCATTTTTAAAGAGAACTAATAAAAGCTTCATGGTTCAATTAATACAGCACAACATAGGGTTTTCTGGAAGCATATGGGACCCAGAAGGCCTGCCCCTGTTTTTAAAATTTACGAACTCTTTAATGATTCACCACTTTTACTCCATTGCATTACCCACTGTGGTGCCGTTTAGTCATTAAGTAGGAAACCGAAACCAGGGCAAAGCTACAAACAGATATCATAATGTCCAAGTGGGTACTTTTTCTTCAGTTTTTCACAATATGCTATCATAAAAATTGAAAGCTAATGAAACAGAGTCGCTGCACAAATCAAGATGGTTATGGCTTTCCCACATGAGTGCGATCCCCTGGCTACATAATAAGATGCAGGTCAGATCCCATTACACGAAGTTCTGTATAACTAAAACACTTTCCAGCTCTTGGTGTGTTATGTATTTCAAATAATATTGACAAGAAAATATTCTAAGGTAATAAAGTAAACGAGTCCCTTGAAGTTTGTTGTGTCAGAATTTGATGACAGAGTACAGGATTAATGGGGAGCAGTACATGCTACATTTATTATTTTGAATTTTATCTGTCCACTTTATGGTTAATTTGTCCTTTTGCTATTTCGTCGTCTAAATTTCTTAACATGACATTTAAGTTTGAAGCAGAGAGAAGGCATTTTATTCCTTCTTCTCTTCCTAAGGGATAACACTTTAATAGGGAGACAAAGCTTTCTCCACATTGTACAGTTTAAATGTGTCCTGAACGTTTATCTGTTTCCAGGCCTGATTTTCACAGTTAATGTTTGTAGGTGATTCAGCTGAGGCAAGGCTCATCGTTTTCACTAATGTATCACTATACACAACCCCACAGTATAGTTGAAACAGAGAGCAAGGTTCTTTCTCTGTCAGCTGAAGTCTAGAGGGGTTTCCCTGATGTTGTCCATTCTTTCTCCAGGGGCTAGCCAAGGCTTTGGGAAACTTCTGGGCCTTCTGTTTCCTCAGCTCATGGATTCCATGGTCAGTGCATGTTTACAACAAGATGATGGAAGGAAAATAGAAGAAGTGGATGGCTTGGAGGAAACCTCCATTGCAATATCACTTCCATTCACGTGTTGTTGGGTAGAATCTAGTCCTCTCTCACACCTCACGGTGAAGGAGGCTGAGAAGTGAAGCCTTGCAGCATTCCACTAAGCAGAGGAGAAGGGTTTGCTGAAGAACCAGCTGGTCTCTTTGGTCTACATTTGTCTTGACCATTGTTGCCTAGGAGTAAATATGATAGTGCTTACAATTGAGTGTGTTGTTAAATGTTCTTCGTTAAACCAATTACTGAAGAGTTAAGTAAGATTGCTTTATTGAGATGCAAACAGGTTAAAGTCAAGGTGAATCAGCTTATCATATTTCCTATAAGTTATCACAATAAGACTTCTTTATGAATGGGATAAATAGATAATACCTAATGAAGCCATCAAAAATTCAATTTAACCAGGATATGATACACACCTTTAATCCCAGCACAGAAGGCTGAGGTTAGGAGGATCGCCATGAGTTTGAGGCCAGGCTGTGACTACAAAGTTCCAGGGCAGCCTGGGCTACAGTAAGAACCTGCTTCACCCCCCAATGTAGTAAGTTCAAGTTATTATTAATGGTAGTTCCTGTAAATGGGAATTGAGTGTTTGATGTAGAATATTATGTGTCCTTAATTGATAGATAAAAGCCATGTTATATATCTGAAATTATAGTTGCATATATGCTGAGGAAGAAGTTTAAATGATATTCACATTTATTATGGTTGCTTTTTATTATATTCTGGGATCATGGTTCTAAATGCCTTCATAGTTTAAAATATATTGAAAATCTGGAAAATGTACACAATGATTGATAAGGGCCTATTTTACATTGACCTTTTTTAGTGTAATTATAAAACAGTGGTTAGGTTATATGTTTTCTGAAGCACTGTGTATACAATTTTGCTATTGCTGAAAATATACATGGGCAACCTTTAATATATAGTATTATGTGGGGCTGTTTATAGAAGTGTTTTCACCTTCTATATTGCTTAGGTTTGCTCTTTAGAGTTACAAAAATCTCACTCTCAATTGTAATCATTGTAAGAAATACAGAAAAATATACATTGTAATATGAACTTCCATTAAATAACCTTCAAATGCTTTACTTTTTGTAGTTTCTGTTGATTGTCAATGTTGTTTTGTGAATTTCAAATGTCTTCTCTGTTTATGATTTATTGCCTCCTTATTTTTGGAGGAACAGAAAGAATAAGAACTATGTTAAATAAACTTAAGTTGTAAATAATATAGTAAAGTCTGAGAAAGTGCCAAGGTTTTTTTTTTTAAATGAGTTATATACTTTCTTTTGTTGAGGAAGGGTCTTGATAATGGCTTTGTCTAGCATGGAATTCACTATATACACCAGGATGTCCTTGAATTTACCATCCTTCCTTTCCGTCCCAAATGCCAGGATTACAGGCACGAGCTGCCACAGCCAGCCTTGTATGTCTTTGTGATTATATTTCATCTGTCTCTTTCCCTCGTCCTCAGGGTTCTTTCTGAATATGCTGTACAGATTTACAGCATTTAGTGTTTCCACTAGGAGAGGCACTTATGGCTGTGATTTTTATCATGCCTGTCCTTGCAAATTGTGATGAGTAACTGTTATAACATATGCTTACACTTACAGTTGATTTTGTGTTACCTTGGAATTATTTTGATATTCAGGATAAGAGATTATGAAGAAAATCTTAAGAGATTAAATTTCAGCAAATAGAGAAACTCTGACATAGTCTGCGAAATGGTTTTAAATCATTTTCATGATAGCTTTGTGATATTTGATTCTATAAGGCTCTTATCTCTTAAAATAGAAGGCTGCTCTTCAGATATAATTGCATAATTAACCTTTTGCCAGATACTCTTAACTTTCATGAGAACTTTCTTTTCATGCCAATGTTATGGTTCTACTGGAAACTGCTCTTGGGGAGCTGGGCACTTTCCTTTGGAGTTGGAATTGGCACTAATAATTTTTCCCTTTGTGCAATCTGAGAGTCCTTTGACTGGGCAGTTACTCACAAGGCTCATACGTGGGCACACACCTTTTATCTTTCACTCACAGAAAATTGTATTTCTGTAAAAAGGTTGAAATGACAAATTGTTAAGAAAAAACTAGCCTAAAATTTTGGATTCTAGAGGATCATAAGCATGTTACATAAAAGCTGGTGACACTTTACAGGTCCTATCTCAGGGGAAAGGATATTTTACCTCATCTCTGATTTCCTGGACTCAGAATTTACAGGTTCTTCTAGAGAGCCAAGACTATTGTACAAAAAGAAACAGCCAGTGTTTTATATGAACACTTTTGCAATATCTATCTGATTGGAAAAAGAATCCAAATCCCTGTAGTTTATTGCTTGTTTTGGGGCATGTCACTTTCATTCAGGGTGTAAGGTCCTTTGAAAAAAGTGATTGACATCATGACTGAGGAGTTCCTCCGGAAGTTCCATCTCCTCTCATTAGAAGTTGCATCAAAAGCACAGTAAGATAGTCTAAAGACTACTTTTGGAAAATGAAAGCATATATCTGTGAAAATTCATTTTGAGTTATTTTTGAATTTATTAATGTCATGATATTATCATTATGATATATTACCATGATTTTTTAGTGAAGAAGGATTGCATATGGTGTGTTTTGGCTTTATGTTTATGTTTAAACTTAAAACAGTAAATTGAAGAATAGATTTTAACTGGATCATGGTCTACCAATCAAAGGTCCTATTAGACTAACTTGGGAAGCTGGTTATGGAAAGAGGAAGCATGATACCTACCTACCAAGACAGGTGCTATTGAATGTACAGATTTCAGTAAGGCTTGTCAAAAGAGAGTTCATTTTCTCTCCTGCAAAAATAACTGATCATTTGCTCATTCGGCTGCCTTCTTTCTTAATTTTCTGAAAGTTTGTTATCCTGCCTCACTCTAAATAGGTTTTGGGTCTATTTCATAAGCTTGAAAAACTGAGACACATGAGGAAGAAAGAATGTAAAGGAAGGAAAAATGCATAAAGCAGTGCGGGTAGCACATAGGCAAATTGTGTGTACGTGTCAGGAGAGGACGAGGTCAGCTTTATGACAGCAAAGCTGCTACTAGGGTGAAATCACACTCATTTCTCCTAATTCTGGGGGGTTGCCTTCCTCAGGTCCACCTTTCCTGCCCATTGGCCTGTGAATGATTTTTTCTCAATGATGTGAGTGCCCATTGACAGCCTGCAAGGCCCAGTGCTGAATCCATTCTCTTGAGTGACCTTCTGGGGTGACCCTTACCTGTGTGACCTGTCAGTTCTGGAATTCAGTTTCTGCTGCTGTGGGTTGTCTTTTCAATCAGACTGAGCTTGCTGAGGGCAAGGGGTGTCTTCATACGATTGTGTGTGTATGTATGGGAATGATATAAAATAATTCAGTTGACTAGGTTTCCGATGGTCTCACACTAAGTGCTGAGTAATACACTGGTGCCCATGAGCAGAGCTCACTGGGTGAAGAGCCAGTGTCTTTGCAAGGTGGCTGATGCTGGTAGTGCTGGCAGGGAGGAGGCTGCAGAAAATATTGGGGCAAAACTAAGCCTCTGCATACCTATTGGAGATCATGCACCTTCCTTTCATTATTTATTCACTCATTGGTTGACTTTCTGGTTTGTGTTCACATCTTGTGAATGACTACTCTGAGCTATTCTCTGTACCTTCATTTAGTATTGAATATTGAGTTTGTTCCCCTCTCTTTCTAAAGGGGCTTGTCTATATCTTGAACAATACACAGGGCAGCAGAGTGGCAACAGTCTGCAAGGCTTGGATCCACTTTAGTGCAGTGATGCAAACAGAGCACATCTTTTTTCTTTAGTATCTTGGGCTTCTTGTTCCAATGCTTATAAGCCACATCCCTCCTCAAATATCCCTCCTTGGATAGTAGAAAGAGTTATAGGAGTTTGAATTATTTTAAAGTAGGACATGATATCATATGAGTTTAGATTTCATTGGCCCCATTGTTAAAATGTTAAACAATTGATGCAATTTTTGCTCACTGTATTAATAGTTTTTAATATATTCAATTTCTGAAGGGCATCAACAAAATACGCTAAAAGGTTTAAAATTGATCATTTTCAACCTATGTGAATTTAAAATTTCTTTTATTTAAAATGTTGAACTTGTAAGTACTAGCTTAATAATTAGTGCATTTCCACTAAAGATGTAATTTTGACTTTTTATTAGACACTCAGTATGGAATTTGATATGGAAACATCTATTGTTTTGGGATGTGGTACCTTGCTGTCTCCACAGGAAGTTCACTTTTCTCAAGATGGTGGAGAGCATCTAAAGATGAAGACGAGGTAGCAGTGTGTGACGTTCATTCAGACTGTAGGCATCCTCTTGGGTACGCTTTGTTTTTCTCACATTAACCAATCTATCTTACCCTGAATGATGCAATGGTCCACCCTCCTGTGGGGTGATTTCCACTGACAATAAAGCCACAGCCCATTAGTTGGTCACAAACTCCCTGAGTCCCTAGGGACTTGCCCCAATCTAAATGAGTGACTAATTCTTAAACTACCAGGGAAAACTGATGTCCTGGTGGAATAGTGACATGTTAAGGCTTGATAGTTTATTTTGCTTGTTATAACTGCAAGATCATTAAGGAAATGCTTATATCCTGTTGTGATTATGAACCAGTACATAGGGTGAAGGTGATTTCATATTTGGTGTTTTTGCTTCTCATGTATTCCTTACCACTCTACTCCCCACATGAAAGGAAAAAAAATATTATTTGGGTCTCAATAAACCCATATTTCTTTGTTTTGGATATTTTTATTACCCTATTTTTCCATTCGTGAAAAGGTATACAAATATGTATTTGAGGTTATTGGGGTATCCCAGGGACTTAGAAACAAGCTCTGGAAACACTTGTCATCTTTCTCCCTTCGTCCCAGTTTCCTCATTTGGAAATAAGTCTTGAATTTGTCACAGTGCTATACAAAAGGCTTACTTGAATATAAGATAGGAGGGTATGTATTAAGAGTCTAATTAGAATTATTATACATAGAGCTTTGTTCTCTCTCCTGGGATTTAGGACTCCCTTTTGTGAAAGTCACCTGTAGGTCTTTTGACCTGAAGAGGTTGATGCCTAAAGTTACCCTTCACCGTCCCATTGTAATGTTCAGGTCTGTGTTTCTCATGACTGGACTACTTTTAAGCAGATGGAATTATACTGCCCCTCGTTTTTATTAGATGACCACCCTCTACTTTCGCTCATATCCAGTAGCGAGAGACCCCCATTACTTTGTTTCACCATTAGGTTTTCCTTTTGTATTTTTTTGTATTTCCTATGAACACCCCTCTATCACATGGTGGCTTAAAAGGAGAGAAATTGATTTTGTTTTATTTTTTAAGTTGTAGAAGTCAGAAGTTCAAAATTAGTTTCACTGGGTTGAAATGAAGGTGCCAGTAGGGCCACAGTCCTGTGGAGGCCCTGGGGAGACCCCATGCTGTGTCTTGTCTAGGTTTGTGGCTGTATCACTCTGGCCTTTGCCTCTGGGGCCAACTTTCCCTCAGCTTTCCTCTTGTAAGGATGCATTTCTCCATCTTAATGTATTTTATCACATCAGCCAAACTTGTGAAGTCTGTTTCCTTCCCTCCCTCCCTCCCTTTCTCCCTCTCTGCCTCATTCCCTCTCTTTTCTTTATTCTTTCTTTCTTTCTTTCTTTCTTTCTTTCTTTCTTTCTTTCTTTCTTTCTTTCTTTCTCACTCTCTTTCTTTTTGATATTTGAGGAAAGATTCACAGATTCTATAGGTTGAAGGTATCTATGAGGTGTGAAAGCCTCATTAAATTGCAAAAAAACCTGAAATATTTTCTGAGGTCTTGCTAACTTTAAATCTCTATTCATACATTTGTTTTCAACCAATTCATTCCTTCATTCTTTTGTTTATTCATTCACCAGACTTTAAACAAAGATGTTGATAGCCTACATGCAGAAAGCCCATGTCCTCAACCACCAAACTTTATCCTCTTTCCCTCTATGTGCTACCTCTGAGGAATAAAATACCTACAGTGCCTGTAATACATTCATGTCGTCAGTGACATCATCATACTGAGTAAATGCTGACATGAAGGCACGAGAGGCAACTTAATCTAGACTTAGGATTTGTTCTTTGTGAGTCTGAGATTTCATAATTCTAGAGGATAAACCACTCTCATGCTTTAGTGATTGTGACTCTCTTCAGTAATAGTAAGGGTTATGCCCAGCCTGTGCACCAGAAGGTGCTTTGCAATGGAGTGTCACTTTAAAGCAATAATGTGTCACTTTCACTTCAATTCAATTATAAGACTATATGAAGTACAAATACAAAGCATAGATGTTACTTCAGGGTATTCTTTTTTTATTAAATATTTTCTTTATTCATTTTCAAGCAGAGAGATGAGAGAGACAGAGAGAGAGAGAGAGAGAGAGAGAGAGAGAGAGAGAGAGAGAGAGAGAGAGAGAGAGAGAGAGAGAATGCACCAGGGCCACCACCTTGTGGGTCTGGCTTATGTGGGTCCTGGGGAATTGAGAGATGGCTCAGCGGTTAAGGCACTTGCCTCCAGTGCCTCAGGCCCAGGGTTCAATTCCCCAGGGTATTCTTAATCTTCCCAATTCTTCTCAACATACCCTGTAATAAGCACCCACATCAGAGTTTTCCAAGCTACCTAGAATCAGCCTCTCTTCCACTTGTGAACACTTCTTGGTAAGGGTCCTTATTTCTCTTAAAACTCATGAAGCCATTCTTACATGATGATAGGATTGAACACAGAGAAGAACAAGAAAACCTGTATATGCAGGTATTGGTAAACATAAAGGACTGAATGCTGTAACTTTTATTGACCTAGATAGGAACAAAACAATTTGGATACTCAGAGGAGTATCTGGCTCAAGGGAAATTTGTAGGAAGAAATGTTATATTGTCCTTGATAGCTATATAAAATTCCAGCAGACATCCATTAGTGAATGGTCATGGGGAGAATATCTACATAGCTATGGTATTTGGAAAGAGAGTGTATCAAAGCTAAGACCAGGGGCCATAAACAAGACAATAATTTTCTTTTGATGAAACTTTCTGACTCAGAATCATGGAGTGTTAGAATTCTTATTTTAAATCTGGCCTTCTGTCATTTTGAAGGTGTGTTTTTTCAAGGCAGGAGAATAGAATGCATTTCATTTAACAGCTGATGGTTTTGAGTTATTCTTTTTAAAAATCTAGAACCGTGAATGATGGTGATGGCTTCCATTTGTATACTAGCTCTACATCTGATGAGCACTAGCAATTGACTTCTTGAGGGAAATAAACACAGAGAAGAAGGCTTGATTCAACTAGTTTATGGAGAGGAATAGCTGAGGTATGTGACCGACTGGAAGACAGAAAACAGTGGGGTGTAACAAAGGTAATTGAGAAGCTCAAGAATAATAGGATCTGCAGACTGAATGAGGTGGAAAGAAGAGATGGCTACTGCTTGTTTAATTCTTTTCCGAGACAGAGCTTTGCCACTGCATTCTAGTTATGCCATTGAATTTTGTATATAGCACCTCATGTGGTGCTATATTCCAGTCCATAATTTTCAGATGTGCAAATGGAGACTTCTCACCTGCCAGTGAAGACATGACACATTGACAAAATGTCTGTATTTAAGTAAGCACATGGGCCAAACTTTTAACGTTTAGTTTCTCTTCCTGGGTTTAAGATTCTGCACACTTAATAATTAAGACAGCTTGAAAGAGGCAAATGTTAGGAATTTTCTCATTTCATGTTACTTGTTTTAATGAACCCGTTCCAATCAATTCCTTCTTAGTTCCTATTTTTCTGTGATACTCCACCCTTTTCCTGAAGGAAGAGGATTGCTTTGGGAGAGACAGTGTGAACATAAGATTCACAGAGCTATTCACTATTCTGGTCATTTAAAAATGCTTATGCACTAGATACTGATGGAACAGATAACACATCATTTGTGAGGTATTTTGACTGTTCAATGGCTGTTTTTTACCTTATCCTCTGAGAGTGCCTTAAAACTTATTTCATTCTAATACTCTCATAATGACTATACATTAAAAGACACTATTAAATAATCCAGAAAAATAAAATTATTGCCTTGAAAAGACATAATCATATTTTTAGATGCTTGTCATTGTTACCAGATCAGTTTCAAAGGCTTGTCTTGTTCTCTTAATCTTCCTTGTTCCACCATGAGAACCCAACATGTCCATTTGACAGTGTACAGGTATGAATAAAAAGGCCTTCTTGATAGCTATATAATTGTGTCGATACTGCAACATTCCATTTCTTGTGCTGTTTTTCATAGAATCCCATTCATCTATTGAATTTTATTATTTTTGCTATTATAGAATCAGTACCAAAATTCTTGCAGTGTTCATTCTACTTGGTGTCTTGCATGTATAGGGTTTTCTGGTTTTATAATTGACCAGACCAGGTTTTATAATTGACTTGCTGTACTTAACATGCTCTTTCTACATAGTTCATCCCACCTAACTTTATTAGGAAAATTAATATGTGGAAATCATACCGAAGCATTGATTAGAAATAAGGGAAATCAAACTACGTTGCTGTAAAAGGTTAAGTTGGCTTCCAGATAAAGTGAATTTTATGCTGAGAATAAAACTACTTTATTTAGAGATATCAATCTACAAGGGGAAAGTCCATCATTTGTTATCTAAGTGACATCAGGGTAGTGATTTTTCAGTTTGGACTGCACATTAAAATCACTTGGGAACTTCAGGGAAAAGGCATACTCTGAACAAGCTCTCCATCTCAGTGGGTTGGATGCGTTGACTTCCTGGGTGCTGCACAGGCATGGGCATTCATTTATTTCACCAAGTTGATTACCATGGGCAGCCAAGGCCAGAGCACTAGGAAGGCAGGCATTGGAAAAGCACAGAAGAGCAGCAGTAAGTCAATAAATATCAAATCCTTACCTCTTAGCAGATGACATCGGCTCCCTAGCCCAGGAAATATTGTCTAATTAGTTATGAAAACCAAACTTCAGCTCTACTTTGAAAGGAGGAAAATCAATCTCAGCTAGATATTACTATATGTGAGAGTACCTAGCTGTGTTTTCTTTAAAAAGACTTTTTCTGTATTTCTAAACTCATATTTTCTATGTTCAAGATTATTAAATCTCAAACATGGGCCTAGTTTCCCCATGTATTATTCCTGTTTGTGAATTGAAATTGTTCATTAATTTGCAAATGAATAATGGACTCCGTATAGTGAATATGCTATTGGAGTCCTGATCATTGCAGAGATTTTTTTTTTTGGTGTTTTTTTCTTCCATGTGGAAAGAAAGCACTGTTCCTGTCACAAAATATTTGTTCACTTTGTGCAGAGTCATGATCATCCTGGGCCAGACTGTTCTGTAGAAGCTCACACAGAACGGGTGGCCTGCAGCTTTGGCACTGGCCAGTGAGCCTGACTGGAGGCAGAACAGGAGCTCTCTGGGCATGGTTGGGGTTTTGAGGAAGTAGCATAGTTCTTAAGTCTTCCCAAAGCCATAAGACTCTGCCCTACTCTTAACTTCCACTCTTTGAGGGGAAGTACTGGTGGGAACCCAAGGGAGGGAAGTTCATCTGGACAGGCATGAATTGGTTGATGAGTGGAGCTCATAGCAAGCTCAGCACACTTGTTGTAAAGTCCTTAAATTCCTGGCCCTGTAATTCATGCCCTAAAATTCAACTTCTTTGTTTTTTATTTTTTTGCTTGTTTTTTTATAAGGTAAGGTTCCATTCTAGCCCAGGCTGCCCTAGAAATCACTCTGTAGTCCCAGGCTGACTTTGAACTCACAGTGAGCCTCCTACCTCTGCCTCAGGAGTGCTGGGATTAAAGGCGTTGCACTACCATACCCCCTAGTCCTGGGATTAAAGGCATGAAGCAACATACCAGGCTCAATTTTTCTGAATTCCACTTTTATGAATTTAGGAAAATTTTATTTATTTGTAAGCAGAGAGAGAGAGCAAGAAAGAAAGAGAGAGAGAGAGAAAGAGAGAGGAGACAGACAGAGAGAATGGGCACACCAAAACCTCCAGCCACTGCAAAGGAATTCCCGATGCATCCACCACTTTGTGCATCTGGCTTTATGTGGGCACTGGGGAATTGAACCCTGGTCTTCAGGTTTTGCAGCCAAGTACCTTAACCATTGAGCACTCTATCCAGCCTGTCCTTTTTCATTTAAAAATGAAAATGTTGGGTCTGAGTAGATTGCTCAGTAGTTAAAGGTGCTTGCTGACAAAGCCTTCTGGCCCGAGTTCAATTCTTCAGCCATCCACATGAAGCTGGATGAGCAAGAAACCCTGTCTTCATGCACACACACACACACACACACACACACACACACACACACACACACACAAGTAAATAAATAATTTAAAATGGATACAGTAGCTCATTTCTTTACCTCAAGAAGATGAATGGAGGTCAGAACAAAACACTATGCTGCAAAACTCTAACACATACATACTTTTGAAAGTTATTAATAAAAAGATTTTTATTTACTAGGAAGAAGACTTTTTTTTATCCCACTTACATGCAGAATGGAAAGTTCTAGTAAATTTTTTACTTTTCAAATCTACTTGACTTAAAACACCCTCCCCCAGAACATGCTTTCATCCCCCTGTGTCCAAAACCCCTGGGCATTGAAGCAGTCCTCCAGTGTATCAGTTATTTCCTGTTGGTCAGGTTGTTTCCAAGACCTCTTCTGTCTTCATCAGGATTTCCATGGCAGGAAAGTAGCTTTCATCCATTCAGCAAAGGCATATGAGTAACTACTGTGTGGCTGGGATGGTTTTAAGTCAGTGGAAATCAAAGGAAGCAGAAATGGGATTTTCTGCTAAGCATCTACCATGGATCATCTCTAATCTTCATAGCAATCCTGCACCAGGTTTTCCTAGCGTCTCTCCTAATGCTGGCTCACAGCTCAGAGACTCCTATCAAGATAAGGGGGAACTGGAATTAAACCTGCTTTTCTCCTGGCATTTCCCCCCCTTTCACCACTTGTGTTCTGAATCATTTGTTACTACTTCACACAAGCTAATCTTTTTGACTTTCTCTTTTCTATGAACACGTAGATGTTTCCTTGGCTACCTGTACTTCAAACAATGGCGCCAATTTTGACACTCATCTTCTGCTCCATCTACACTGTCTCCTCTTCAGCTTTGTCACTGGGCTCTCAAATAGTCTTTCTTTCCTAGGGTCTCTTCCATCCAGCCAAATCTGTACAGAAGTTCTTGAGTGTTTCCCAAATACACATTTAATACACTCTCCTCCCCAAATCCTTCCTCGCTTGTCAGGCTCTAACATAATCATCAGTACTTCCAAGCACCCTTGGTTTTCAGGGAAGATGGACATTTCCAGCCTTTTCTGCAATATGTTTTTCCTACACTTGTCAGTGTTTGCCTGGCTTGTCTCGTAAGAATCACCTGGGGCTTCTTCACACCCAGGTGTCTAAATGCTGCTTGAATGCACTGAGTCTGGATCATCAGAGGTTTGAGGGACCATGAGAAGCCTACTGGTGCCCCAGACTGCTCAGTCTAACACCATGGAACTTAGTCATACCTGAGCTTCTTGGACACCCTTTCTCACACACCACTCAGGCCCACACCAACAACTTCCAAACCCAGAGACACATTAATCAAAGTGAATTCTCCAAAGAGGAGGTTTTCTCACATATGTATGAGCATTAGGTATTTCTATATGGGCATAATGTGAGACACACAATGGAATTAAACCTACAAATAAGTTTTTACAGACACCTGAAATATTTGATTGTATAGTTATATGTATAGATAAATTTTTGACTATGTATAAGATGCATGTATGTATATATGTGATATGTGTATGAACATATGCTGAGTTACAGACAGAACACTGATATTGTAAGATAAAAGACATTAATGATATTACACAACAAGAAAAAAATGACTTGAAAATCAGTTGGCGAGGATCCTTCTCTAATTTTTTTACATTATCATTAAAATGGCTATTAAATGGTTTGCCAAAAGAAAGATTATTGAACTTCTTATTTTCCTTTATTATTCCCAATGGGCACCATGAAAGAGTAAAATTGCCCCGCTTTTAAATCACAGGTTCTATATTACTACATGTTTACACATGTTTTTTTCCAAAGAAATTTCTAATTTTTCAATTTCCTCTTAAACAGTATTTTCATGAAGTGAAAGTTTAAACAACTATAATTGAAATAGTTACATGTAATTGCTTTGTTTCTAAGAGCAAAATATTTAATCCCTTATGTTCTTATAGCATTTAGGTTTAGAAATATTGCAGATAGCTCTTTAAATGGATGGTAAATACATAACCTTAGAATCCCCTAAGTAAAATGAAGTTTTAAACAATCTATTCTGAGTATGATCAATGGGAACGCCGATACCACCTTTCTCCATCCACTATCTGTTTATGAGATGCCTGCTATGTGTAGATCAAGAGGAGATGTATGCTCCTGTGGTTACTACAGCTTTGGTATTCACTGAGTAATGCTGACTTCCTCAAAGCTGAAGGAAGATTTCATGAGCTCGGTGTCGCCATCCTGGAATGATTTAATTTGACAATAAAATTCTTGTATTTTTCAT